>VDFB02252616.1:152053979-152137513 GCA_007258455.2 Sequoia sempervirens
TGGTTTCACAGACCAGGATTGGCTTCCAAAGATGAATCTGGGAGAATGATATCCTTAATTGGGTTAGCTTATAGGACATCTCAAAAGTGTGTGTGAAGTGAGTTCATTCATTTCCTAGGGATGGTGACCAGGGTTACCAAGCCAACTGAGTGAGCTACATAAATCGTCTAACACCAAAAGTAACCTAGACATTGCCCCGCTGCCAGTCAGGCGTCCATGGCCCCGACGGAGTTGTCACTGCAATCTCATGGATATTGCTCTACTACCGGCCGGGCGTCCATAGCCCCGGTAGAGTTATCTGAACACCCATACGGTCATTTATTTCTTTTTTTCATAATTCTTTTTTCTCTTTTGCCTTGATATTCCACTTCTCTTTTACCATTTAATTTGACTGAGTAAGCATCAAAGCCTACAATGGGTTTGAGATTGCAGTGGTCACTGGAGCAGACTTGAGATTTTTCACTCACTGGGGTGTCATAACAACCATAGTACGGTCCTTCAGAAATTATTATGATGTAATTTTTGCGAGATCCGAGATGTGGGTAAGAAGATCCAACTAAGGGTCAAATTCTGAGCAGAGTTCAAACAAGGAAATCATTCATGGACAACTTTCAAAGATCGATAATCGAGAGTGAATGTTTAGCCAAAGAACAAAAAGAACGGACAACAAAGTGAACCGCTTGCCAAGCAAGCATGACCACCACAAAGGAGCATGAAACATTTTCAAAACAAAACTGCCGGGAGGGAGAAAACAAAAAGTGATGCAAGCAAAATGCAAACCAGTAGGAAATCAAACTACCCTAACCTATGTACAAGTATTTACAACAACGAGCTCGAAGGAGCTCAAGCCTGGAAGTAATGCTTCAGGTGCTGCCCGTTGACTGGAAACGAGACGTTCTCACCAGTTAAGGTCTTTAGGCAGAAGGCATTATCTCCTAAAATTTCAGCTATTTGAAAGGGGCCAAGCCAAAGCTTGTCGAATTTGTTGTGTCCCCCTTTCTTTTCATGGGCCTTGTCCCAATACAGGACCAAATCTGCAATTCTAAAGGCCTTGATCTTGGTTCGGTGATCGAATCGTCTCTTAACTATGCCCTGATGCTTGGTGAAATTTTCGATTGCACGGTTTCAGACTTCCTCTAAATGCAAAAGCTCAGCTAACCGAGCTTCCCTACGATCTCCTCCCTCATAAAAATCATTGATGAACTGAAGAGTAGGAATCTTCAGATGGATGGAGAATATAGGCTCTATGCCATAAACAAGGTGGAACAGGGAATCGCCAAGGGCAACCTTGTGGTGAGTGCGATCAGCCCAAAGGGTGAAACGGAGCTGGGTATGCCAGTCCTTGGGATTCCTATTTAGCAGCTTCTTGATCACAGTAATCAGATTTTTATTTGTGGACTCAGCAAGGCCATTGCCTTGGGGATAATAATTAGACGAGAATTTAAGAGCTATTCCATAATCAAATGCCCAACTAGCAAATTTTAATGAAACAAATGCAGGTCCATTATCACATACCAAAACATATGGACAACCAAAGCGATTTTAAATGAAACTTTCTAAAAAATTAGTAACTACTTCAGTTGTGCATTACTTACATACTATTGCTTCCATCCATCTAGTACAATAATCAGTAGCGGTAAGGATGTACCTGTGTCCCGCAGATGATGGAGGGCTTACCGGACCGATGAAGTCGAGACCCCATTGTGCAAAAGGCCTTACCTCCAGCACAAGTTGCAGTGGGACATCAACATTCCTCTCCCTGGCAGTAGCAGTCTAGCACGTGACATAAACAAACATGGCAATGGGCATCCTTGAAGACGGTTGGCCAATAATACCCTGCTCTCAATATTTGATGTGTCGTGGAGGAACCAGAATCGTGGCCTGTGCCAAATTTATGGTGAAATTGTTTTAAAACGCGTTCTGCTTCTCCCTTGCCAAGGCATCTCAAATAAACGCCTTCATGGTTCTTCTTGTAGAGAATGGAACCCTGCAGCATGTAGCCATTACTTTTCAATCTTAGGGCCCGCTTTTGGACTCCTTGCAGGTGCGGCGGACACTTGTGGTTTAGTAGATAATAGATGACATCCTGGTACCATTCTCTGGGGGAGACATCCTCAAGTTGGTACTGTTGCACCGTGAGTTCAGGTCCAGCCTCTGCTACTGTTTCGGCTATTATGCGAGTGAGTGCCTGTCCTCTCACTAGTTTCATCAGTTGGATCTCCATGTCATACTCTTGGAGCAGGGTGACCCACTTAGCTCTTCGTTCACCTAATTCATTTTGCATGAGCAGCGTTTTTACTGCTGGGTCGGGGACAATGGCGAACACCTTGTTGCGTAGAATGTAGTGTCTAAATTTTTTCACCCCTCCGACGAGAGCGTACGCTTGCTTTTCAATGTTGTGGTAACGCAATTCAACGTCCTTGAGGGGAGCACTCATGAAGGTGATCAGATGCTCATTTCCTTCACCATCTTTCTAGGTCAACATGCTAGCACAAGAATGCTCTGAAGCAAATGAGTAGATGTAGAATGGCTTCAGATAATTTGGGCTAACTAACACAGCCGCCTCAGCGATGGCCCGTTTGATTTCTTTGAAATATTGTTTGGCATCAGGTGTCCATTCAACTTTGGCGTCTTCTTTGAGCATGGCGTTGAGAGGCTTGACAATCTCCACAAAACCCGTGATAAATTTTTAGACGAAATTGATCTTTCCAAAGAAATATTTTAATTCTTTCTTGCTACCCGGGGGCTGAATTTTGAGTAAGGACTCGATTCACTCAGGATCAATGGAGATTCCTTGCTCCGAAAGGATGTGTCCGAGCAGCCTGCCTTTAGTTACTCTGAAAATGCATTTCTTGGGGTTGAGGGAAACCCCAAACTCTCTACATCTCTGAAATACTTTGCATACGTCGGAGACGTGATCGCCCCGCCTCGTAGAAAATACGGTCAAATCATCCATGTAGATGATTATGCACTTGCCAATTAGGTCCTTGAAGGCAATATCCATGGCGCGTTGGAAAGTGGCGCCGACGTTGATGAGTCCAAAAGGCATTCTTCTGTATGCGAACGTCCCCCACTTAGTGGTGAATGCCGTTTTGTGGCGATCCTCATATTGCACCATGACCTGATTATATCCGGAGTACCCGTCGAGGAAAGACATCATCTGGGAGCCATTGACAATCTGCAACACCTCATCCAGCGACGGTACTGGATAGTTGTCTTTCTCTGAGGTGCGGTTCAGATTGCAAAAATCTACACACAATCTAATCTCGCCGTTCTTTTTCCTGACCGGGACCAAGTTGGCCACCCACGTGGAATGCCTGACTGGGAAAATGATTCTAGCTAAGAGCAATTTTTGCACCTCCTTATAAACGATAGGTTCCAGCAAGGCATTGATAGGGCGTTGCCGCTGACGGAATGGCCTCACTTCTGTCTTAAGAAGGATAGTGTGTGTAATGACAGAAGTGTCATAAGTTTTCAAATCTTCATAGCTCCATGCCACCACGTCATGGTACCTTCGCAATGCATTCACGATTCCTCTTCTTTCCTCTAGCGTGCACACCTTGCCGATAAAAACATTCTTGATCTCCTCGGCTGTCCCAGGGTTGTGTGCATCGCACTGGTTGCTTATGGCCTCCTTTTTCGTTTGCTGATCCTGATCTCTGATCTGGTCCAAATCGAATATGCGTTCCAGCTAAACCATACCTTTGGGGGTTGTGTTGGTTTTAAGGTTGATGACCCCCTCTATGTCGAGTTCGGCTTCCTGTGGATCAGCTTCATCGATTATTTGAGCTGCAAAGACATCGGAACTCATGATGAGCTGAAGGATATGCTTGTCATCATTGAAGACTTGCAGGTGGGTAACATTGTCTGGGACCGATGGCGTGGACGTTAGCTCAACAATGAATTTCTTGAGCCCAGATAAAGAAAGGGGTTGTAGAATGCTGGCTACTTGAGCCAAGGCATCAGCTGTGCGATTCTGAGCATGAGGGATCAATTGTATATTAAATGCATCTAATCCCTCCAAAAGATCCCAGACCCTATGCCTATAGTTCGTGAGTCTCCGATCATGGCAGGAATACAACAATCTGACCTGCTTAACTATGAGCTGGGAATCCCCGAAAACTTGCAGCACTTTTACATTTTTCTTCAAGGCCATAAGAAGGCCAATGAATAAAGCTTCATATTCTGCTACGTTATTGGTGCAATAGAACTATAATCGGTGGGTAGCGAGAAATGTTTTACCTGTTGGGCTGATGAGTTTGAACCTAGCTCCAGCTCCTTGCTTGGACTTTGATCCATCAAATCAGAGTGTCCAACATGTAGAGAATTCCCTGTCTTCGGGTCTGATTAAGCTTTTGTTCCCTTTCGGCTGGACGGTTGGCCCTGTGATCCTAGGGGAGTTTTCTAGTTCGAGGCAATGATCAACAGGCGGTTCTATTGGTGTCCCCTTCAGTGTTTCTATCTAGGGGGCAGTTGATTTTCTAACATTCGCCACTACTGTTTGACACAAGCAACAGTCAAACTCAAAGTGAGCAGCATTGTGAACCCTGCACCAGTTCGGCAATAAGAGATTCTGGAAACTCATTCGGGCTCCTAGACTGAGCTGATCCCTTGCACACTTCTCCATGAATTCCTGAAAATCGTTGAGCAATCTCCAGTCGTCCTCCTTATCCGGCTCATCATCTGCTTCCACCCATGTTTCCGTGTCTGGGGGCATTCGTGTAGGATCGGCCACAGGGCTACACAACACCAGTAACACTTCATCTGCATGTTCTTCCTGAAGCCTGATCTCATTTTGGTAGGAAAAAGGGCGATAATTCCCTAAATCGGTTTCGACAAACAACACCTCGCTGAGGTTGTTATATTCTGTGATCATGTACTTCATACGGGGTTGGCGGTCGACATAGATATAGTTTGGCAGCCCCTTCCATGGCAGCCACATGTGAGAAAGGTCTGTGGCAGTATATCCATTCAGTGCCTTAGTGAATTCCCTTCCTAGAATGATTCCATATGCATCGGGAATGTCAGCCACTTGAATATCAATGACCTACTGTATCCGTGGGTCTACGGAAATCTGCATCGGGATATGGTTTATTTCACCCACAATGTTGATCTTTGTTTTGTCTAGTTGGGTCACCTTTCTCTTTGAAGGCGTGGGAGTGATGCCAAGAGCCTTGCAGACGACCAAGGGCATGACATTGGTGGACGCTCCTGAATCGAGTAGGCAGTTATGTAAATTTTTTCCAAAGATCCTAATGGTGGTCAGGAATGGGGGAGTTTCCGGTCTCCCTTGGAGGATGCCCATAGGTGTGTCCATGTGAGCTATCTGACCTTTGTTCTTATCATTGTCCATATCCTTGATTTGCTTAAATTGCAAGTTCTTAGAGAACTACCTATTAGCCCTTTCCAGCTCCTTTTCAATTTGCTTACTTGCTGATTGATTCACAGGAACATCCTTCCTTTTCTCGGCGTTATCCTGTATCTCTGGTCCTTTTCTAGGCTCCTCAAAGGTAACCCTCTTAGTTGGGGTTTCTTGCGTCGTATTAGAGGATGGAGTCCCATTAAGAACCCTAAAAAAGGTATGCCTCAAGGCAGGAACTTTGAGTAATTCAAAGGCTGACAAGCCGATTTTTACCTTTTTAAACTCTTCTGCAACACTCACCCATTTGCTCAATTTCTGAGCTAAAAGCCTGGCTTATAGCAGAACTAGGAGGTTGGACCTTCATTTGATTAGACAAATTTTTGGGTTGGCCCTAAGGCTGATTTTGCGACTGGTTTTGAGAACCGTTCTTGTTGAGGTATTGGGTAGGTATGTGAGGAAGCCTAGGGTTATTACTGGCATTTGGATCAGGTGGGGTGGCGAAATTGTTTGGTGGGGTAGAAGTTGTGAAGGGTCCGCCCGCTTGCCTATTCCTAAGGAAGTAGAGACTCGACTGTTGATGGAACATGTGGACCTCGTCCACAAACAATTCTTCTTCATCTACCAGACCGTTGTCTACTGAATCAAAGAGCTGGGCTAAGGTTTGTTCATTACTTACCTCTTGCACTTCTTCATCCTCAATAGGAGTAGGCTCGACTTCGGGTTTGTTGCGGTAAACTCGCGGAAACCGCTTGATTGACCACCAGACAAGAGGAATCATACGACTCATATGGAATGATGTCCCTGCAGTTAGCACTGTCGACTGCGTTTTGTACCTCTACCTGGAAGATTTCAGCAGCTGTCTAGAACTCAGGACAATCTAGCTCGTTATGTCTGCTGGTTTTGTGAAGCCGACACCATCCGGATAAGGCTGCTTCGGCCAGATACACACCACTGGATGTTTTGTTGTTGTTTGCCGGTTGATCGAAAGGCGTGGGGACACCACCATTGTTGGGCCTGGTGTTCCACATGCAATTCTGCCTCTGAAAAGGTCTCCTTTCTGCATTCTGATTAGCGTTCTGCCCCCTCTCATAATTCTATCCGGAGGAGGTGCCTACTTCACGATTATCCCTACTATCTCTATTGTCTTGGTTGAGATTGGCCTGGAAATTACGCTGGGAGGCCTGCAACTGATTATTCTGATTCTTCAGGTGCGTCATTTTCGTGGACATTTTCTTAATCATTTTTGTAAGTTCCTCCAACTTATCTTTCTCAGTTGCTTCTCTAGGCAATGGGGCTAGATTTTGGAGAAAAGAGGGCAGGGTTGCCGGTTGATTCTGATAGGTTGGAGGAAAGTCTGGTCCCAACAGGTACAACGACGCTTGGGGCTGTTGGGAATATGCCTGCTGTTGTGGAGCAGCCTAAGAGTAGTGGTACTACTGTTGGGGCTACAGATAGGAAGGCGCAGGAGGCTCGTAATTCAATGGCTTCCCTGGATGCGACACCATAGGCAATTGGGGTACTTGGTTCATAAGAGGGGTTTGGTGAGCAAATGCTTGATTAAGCCCCTAAACTTGCATTGGGTGGGCCACCGGCCCCAAAGAAGGCAGTGGGCTAGAGATATTTTACCCCAAGTCCGCACTGACGACAACGACTTCCGCGTAGGCGGCCACCAAGGTAGCGGGCAGTGGGCGCATCCTTTTCACCAAGGCTGACGTGAGGTTGTCCAGCGCTGCGTAGTAGTCCAAGAGGGCTGCCGGATCATTATGGAGGTACGGATCCTGAAGCCTCGTGTGAGCTCGATGGAAGCGGTCATTGAAGGAGCCAATAGGTTCATTGACCTCCCTTCTGACAGACATGAACTGTTGGTAAAGGTCCGTGGGGTTAATGAGGATCTTGTATTTCTGCAGGAAGGCATTATTCATCAAGTTTCACGAGGTAATGGATCCCCTCGGCAAATTTATGTACTAATAGAAGGCCTCTTCCCCCAAGGAATGCAGAAAAAGACGACATGCAATGTCTTCATGGTCCACTTGCATTTCGGTGATCGCTATCTCAAATATTTTGATATGCTCCTCAGTTGTTTTTTGCATATTGCGCAGATGGAATTTTGAACAAAAGCCCTCCGGATTCTTGGGCATATAATTGTAAACAACAAAATGTATCAGCAAAGGGTTATGCGCTAACCAAGCCATGGAGGGTGGCGGAGGTGGTACTTGCTGTAGGAAAACAGGGATTTGGGGTTGTATTTGCAATACAACAACAATCTGGGGTTGCGCTTGAGCTATGGCTGCTTGGACAGTGCCTTGGGCTGGAAAGGCCGGGAGAGGAGCGAACCCCTGGCTGCCGGAGGTAAGATGTGCAAATGCTGTTTGAGATGGTTGGGTGGAAGATGAAGGCCAGCCAAATGAAGGTGAGGGTGAGATGGAGGCAGATGGAATGGAGGAAGAGGAAAAGGCAACATTACTTCCTTGAGCCCGCTTTGCCCTCGTAGGGGGCTATAATTCTTCAAATTCTCCCTTGTTCGGTGTTGACCGTAGAACCCATTGAAATCTCTCCAGGGAGAATGATCCGATTCGATCCAACTTCACTTTATCCCTTAACTTAGTATTCCCACCGTGGCCCTCCTTCTAGCCCCAGTTTTGTTGATGGCATTAGGAGGAGGAGGGCATGGAATGAATCACTTCCAACCTTCAGCTTTTTATTCCCAACGTGTCAGCCCTCCTTCTAGCGCCAGTTCTGTTGATGGTGTTTTTATGCACTTTTCAACACAGGCAGTGCATAGGCGCACTACCTCTCTTGAAAGACAATCTCCCACAATGAAATTGTAGAACACTATCCCAAGGTCTCTCAGATGTCAGGTCATGACAATGCTTAGATACCTCAGTAGTTTGATGTGATTTGCTGGAATCACAAGGCGGTCTTCTAGAAAATACAAAGTGCGGACATAAAGCATGAAGTCAGATCTTAAAATGGAGTTCTTAAGATAAAGGCTATTATGCATTGGCTGTAGGTTCAAACAACAATCTTGGACTCCATCTAGTTGTTGGATTTGGCTTTACAATGTGCAATGAACCTTAGCATAGGTTAGTTACTTCAAAAAAAAAAAGGGAAAAGGGCGAAGGAGAGGAAAAGTTCCTAAGTCTGAAGCTTGCTATGAATAGTGACAATGGAGTTCCTGCAATGGACAATTTCTTAAAATAATATCCCACTTAACCAGGGATTTCACAGTATCATAGAAATTGTGCTATCTTCTAAGGGCTGCAGATATTTCATCTTTCATCCACCACATACATGCATGAATAAAAGATAAATGTTTGGGATAGCTTTAAAATCAAGTCTAGGCTAACTTTGCACAACTATCTACCATCAGCAAACAGTAAAAAGTATGGACTAAGGAATCATAACCAAAGCAGGAATTTTTACAATCACCCAACAACATTCCTAAGATTTACCCAAAGAAAGAAAACAACTAACTAAACAACAATAAGATCTAAGTCAAACTTCTAACATTGGAGAATGAATCAAATAACATGAGAGAAATCAAGAAAATACACCAAGTCAATGCCTTTTCTTATAAATTTCAGTAGCATTCCTTTACAACAACTCATCTCTCTCTTTACAAATGTGAGGAGTGGCCTATTTATAGTTTTCAAAAAGTTAAATGAATGGCCAAGATTCATTCTCATTGTGTGGCCAAGATTCATTACAAAATAGGATTTCACCTACCCCCAAATAGATCTCAATTTAAAATTACACTTTTGTTTCTTCCCTATTTCGTCCTCTTGTGGAAGACACTATAGCTCTTTCGTCCTGTAGCCGATTGCTATTTTCTTTGTTGTAGCTACTCTTCAGGAATATCCTTGTCCTTGGATGGGCTGTCCTCCTGCTCCTCAGAAGCTGCATGTTCTATGTACTTGAGGATGACCATTTGGAGCTTGTCGATTTCAAGGATTTCACATTGCAATGCCTGGTAGCTCCATTCTTTAGCATTTTCTTCTAGTCTCTTCCAATCTTCGTCATACTTCAAGCCTTGGTCCCTGAACAACTCTGATTGGTCAAAGGCACGGGCAGGAAAACTTATGAACTCTGTTGTGATTTCTCCTACTGTCTCGTCCTTCATTTTCTCTTGGAAATATGGCTTGATTTTTTCTAGATCCATTTGCACAGTGGGCATATCATAGCCCTTCATCAGCTTAAAGTATTGGGCACACTCCACCCAGATTTCCTTGATCCACTCAATATCTGGATCCACTATGCTCAGGATTTGTTCCAACCTTTCCTTTCAGTTGTCGAAGTCTCTGCGCCACACATCCACTAGCCAGTGATCTTTTTTAAGTTCTAGCTTCTCCTCCCACATGGCCTCAGGCATTTGAAGGATAACTTTGATCCTTGGGAAGGTGGAGTCGTAGGTGGCGGGGAAATTGGTGTAGAGTCTCCTCGTGCTCTCTAGGGACTGGATCAGGTCCAAGAACTTGTTGGCTGTCCGCACAACCCTGCTGATTCCCATGTTTCTGATGTATGTGACCTGCCAGAACCAATCCTCAGTGGTTTTCTCGAAGTTCTTCCTTCTCTCCAGTTTATCGATCTGCTCTTTGGAGAGCAACTGCAGTGTGGCTGTGGAGGTGGTGGGAAGGTCATCTACTGAGGACCATTGCTGGATATAATCTGTTAACGCTGCAACCTACGCCTTGAGCTCATCCTTGGAGACCTTGTCCTGCTTTATCAGGTGCACCACAGTGGCCACCGAATCCTCAAGGTGCTTGACCTTTTACTCTCTGGTTGCTGTCCCCAAGTCAATGGTTGAGATGTTATAACTCACCCCTGCTTGGCCAACTGTAGGCATTGCAATTTGTGCTGCTCGGGAGCCGGAAGCATCCATTGTTATCTTGGATCAGACCTTGGGCTTCTTCTCCTTCTTTGTCGTGATCTAAGACCGAGCCAAGATGGCCTCCAACCTTGCCCTTGGGTCCTTCAACACAGGGGTCATCTTTTCAAGCTACTTTTCCAACCATTCAGGCACAACAGGCCTATCCTTGGGTGAATCATGGCAACCCTCACCCTTCTCAGTCAAAGGCAAGACCTCTGCCTCCTTTCCCTTTTGGGGTTCCCCTTTCTTTTGGGCGGCATCCTCTTCTTCGTTAGAGTCATGAACGAATATGAGGCATTTGATAGGCAGCTTGGTGGATAACTGCTAGATGAGAGTTTCTTCTTTCGCTGCCACTGCTTCTTTCTTCTTTTCAGTAGCCTTAGCCTCAGGGCTCTTGGCAACATGGGTCTCAGCCTTTGTCAAATATTTTATCTGCTGCTCTTCGGGCGGCTGCCTTTCTTCACCATGTGGTGACTCCTCTGTTTCTTCTCCAACGTTCTTTAGCTGCTGCACCATCTCCTCCTCAAGGTCCTCATCGAAAGTCTGGATGATTTCCTTGGCACCCGAGCCACCCTTTTTATCCCCACTCTCGGAAGAGCCTGTCTCTTCCTCCTCATAGACCACCCTGTCAATGGTTCAGTGTTCGTGATACTCATCGGCCTCCTCCTCGATAGACTTCGAGGCTTCCTGCTCTCGCTCCTCCAACTCCTTTGAGATAAGCATCATAACTTCCATAGCTGGCGGCCCTGTCGGCGGTTGTGAAGGCTGAGCCGTTGCAAGGACTTGGGCAAGGGCTGCTTGGAGAGTTGGATTCATTAGGATCTGTGAGAGCTCAAGGGGGAGATTTTGCATGTGCCTTGTAAGGGCCTTGGGAATAATGGCAAGGGGAATAGGAAATGTTATTGTTGCCAGAGGGAGCGATGTAATCGACGACATGGCAGTGGAAGAAGAAGGTGGAATGGTCATGCCAGAAGAGGAGTCGACAATTATTACTGATTCGGCCGGAGGTGAAGGGGAAAGATGGACAAAAATGTCCACTGCCAGCAAGGAAGCAGCAACCACAGCTAGGGAGGTGGGAGGTGCAACAGGAGGGGTAGGGAGAGCCAAGGGAGGCCGAGATTCTTCTGCACTCACCACTTGTTTCAGCCTTTTGGGAGATGAACTTGTCATTTTTTTTTTTGCTTGTTCCTTAGGATCTGGAGACTGCGCGGTCTCCATTCCTTTCCTCTTCTAAGACCTAGTGACTGGAGGAGACTTGGAGGTCCCGCCAGTTGACGTGGTGGCAGCAACGTCCTTTGTGGCACTTGGCTCCCTTTTGAGCCCCTCATAAGTCAGGACCACCCCTTGCTGCTTTAGATATGCCACATGTCCATCGATCCACTCCCTGGTGCAAGTTATGATCGGCTGGGTGATGGTGTCTAGGTCATCGACCTCCTGTTCATCCTAGTCGATTGATGGTATTGGTAGGTTGGCGACTGCAGAGTATCTTGGGTGCATAATGGTGGACTCATCCTCCTCCACCTGATCCGACACTGGGAATGGTTGCACTCTCCTCAGGAACTGCATCGTCATGCGCATATAGTGCCTTGCACAGACCTCCTTGTCATCTTTGGAGTCGGCCCATAAATATTCAATGTGATATTGGTGGGCATATGTTGGCCCTAGTTCCTTCCTGACATGGCCATGTGGGTCTATCCGCGGGCGAGCAGTGTACCAGTCAAAATGGTAATCCTTGAGCTCCTTCTCAGAGTTACTAGCACATTGGGACATTTGTAATCTGTACAGGCCCTAGCCGAGGGTCATGGGATAGGGGATTCCTGCTACGTGCTTGTTGCCGAAGATTGCCTAGATGTGTTGGAGTTGCCGAGAGAGCTCCAAGAGGATGATCCTATCATTTGGGTACCGAGGCAATCTATTTGGCCGTTCTGTGAAACCCTGAGCCCGGATGTAGGTAAACTCGGGGAACTGGATAAATAGAAAAGAATATTCCTTCAGGAGCGCTCTAGCACTGTGGGAGACTCTCCTCTCAAAGTCTCCAGTGATCAACATGATTATGTGGCCGGTGAAGGTGTCATTAACCCTATAGTACTCCTTGAAATTTTGGTATTAGAGTTGCAGATATTTGTCAAATTGCTTGAGCCCTCGCTTCTGCCCCTGATCAGGTGCTACAAACAGGCCGCTGTATTGTCTATGATCCGCCAGAGAGTAGATGAGGTAGGAGGTCATGTAAAACTTGGAGCTCTTCTTCACGTTGACAAACTGCTCATGGAAGCAGTCGCTAATGATGCCTCCCCAGTAGAATGAGACCTTGGTCGTGACGACTTCATTTCCCCGTAGGATCTGCTCAATGTAATAGGCCATCCATTCCTGGAAGTAGGTGGCCATTGGAAGACCCATGACCCTGCTCAACATGGTCACCAGGTCGTGGTAGTCCTTGTGAAAATCACTACTGAAGAGTTCATGGGGAACCTTTGCAGCGTTGCCCTGTTTTTCCTTAAGCCAAAGGAGGTTGATTGAATTTTTGCACCCTGATGGATTAGCGTCCCACGCTGCTTGACATTCTTCTAATGTGGGGACCTCCATCTATTGGAATGTGGGAATGTGGAATGTCTTAGTGATTCCTTCTGGAGACATGTCTGCAAGGATGTTTCCCTCCTTATCCACAATTGTTCTGGTATCAGCCTGATAGGCTTCTCGGCAAGCCATCACTAATTCGAGCACCACGAGCGAGGGAGGGAAACCGACAGCCTTGGAAATTACGCTCTGCCGTATTAATCTAGTGTTCTTCATTGTCGGGTTGACCCTAACCCTCTGAGTGAATTCATTAATATCAACTTGGCCAATGTTAGTATCTGAAATTTCTTTCCAGTCGGTTGTGACCTTGGAGTGAAGCGGCTTGCCCTAGAATTGATACTTTATTTGATCCTTGTCTTCCTTTCCCTGAGGGGTTCTTCCTGACTTCTTTCCTTTATCCTTCTCGGCGGATGCCCCTGAAGTTCTTGCAGCTGATTCCATATATTCTGCAAGCAAGGGCAAAGTCAGCGCAATAAAACATCAAAAGCGTTCATGTTAGTCCATATTTTGAAAATAACATGTAAATAATCAATCAAGTATATCATAAATCTTATCTCTAGATGTTATTGATCTTCGTTTCAGGGCATTCGAACAATCCGGGCCCGGAGGGCCGAACTTCCCTAACAGGAATGCTTTCTAGAAGGGAAAATGCAACAGAAAGCTCCCGAAGGCCCTTCTTGGCCAAATTTTCATGTTTCGAGAAGCTCATGATGAAGAGGGCCAAAAATTAGGACGTGGGTCGAGGTTAGATTCTAGATTTAGGCCCTCTAGGATCGATCTAAGGAGGTCCAGAGGTTTTAAGTCGGAAAGCTGTCGAGAGATGGCCGTTGGTGACGACGGATTGCAGACGGAAATCTGGAGGCGGAAGTCCGAGGGACGCGGTCCAGGGGGCCAAAGGACGGCCGACAGGTGTTTATCATTTAGGCTTGGCAGCATTTGGAGTGGCGGGGCCCAGAGGTCGGAGAGTCGGTCGACATTTTCCGCTAGCCATGGCGTGTGAGGTGGACTTCCAAGGACGGAAGTCCAGACACCGGCGCCCGGAGGCTGGGGCACTGGAGGGAAAAAGGCGGGGCAGGAGTTTCGTCGGCAAGAGAGTGCTGTACTTCCATAGACAGAAGTCTGGGAGCCGGGGTCCGGGGATTGGGTGGCAGCGGGAACTTCGTCGAAAGGCTTCGCCGTTTGGAACGGCGAAAAATAAGGCGTAGAGGCCCGACATCCGGGGCCCGAAGGTGAAAAATGATGCACCGTTTGAAAATGCCAGACATTTTGACAAGCTGCAGCATCGGCGGAGCCCGGAAGGCGGGACACCGGGCGACATTCACCGAAAGAAGAATGTGGGGCTCCAGCGGAACTCTGGGGTTCCGGGCCCGAAACAACGAAACGACGTGGGCCAGGTTTCAATTCTTTCACGGCGGAGCAGACGCCAGGATCCGGGAGCCGGGGAGGCGGGGCGGTTTGGCAGTCCGAGCTCGGCGAAAAGCAAACGGAAGCCCGGGCAGGGAAATCCGATGGACCGGGCCCAGAGAGGAAGATTGCCGTCGGCACGCTTTGAAGTTTTGAAGTTTTACGGCGAAGACGGGCCTCGGACTTGGGGTAATGGATTGCCTTGCGCGAAGAAGAGTCGCACCATAGAAAAGTTCTGAATCGAGGGCGAGGGCATTTCTATGGGTTTACTTGGTTTCTACCACATGGGTTTGGTGCGCAACAAAGTGTTCTATCAGTTTACACTCTCCTATCAATTATTTAATTCATTTAAATCCCTCAAAATGATGAAATGGAGCTTAGGAATGGCAGGTGGATGGTCTACCTCGAATACGCTAAGTGGCGAGACGTGGGATCCACCTATGTTGATCGAAGTGATGCCGAGGGTGACAATCACGATGCTTTGTCGAAGGCGGTGGGTTCCAGAAGATTCCTTCTCTAACTCGCTCCAATCCTGATTATGAAAATGACTTCGGCGGATTGGGCATTTTATACCCCAATCGCCATGAATGACTGCAATAAATGCTTGTACGACCACGAGAAAAGTGGTTGGATTTTGAATTTAGGTCGGTGGTGGTGACGGTGTAGCCAGGGCCCGGCAGCCGGGAAGACGTGAGGTGACGGCCGCCTTACGATTTTCGCGTTGTTTGGGCGATGGTGGTGGTAGCGAGCGATTTAGGTCCCGGAGCGTGGAAAGCCGACAGGGATCCGCCGTCGAGGACGGCGAAACCGTCATGAAATTTCGGGAACGGAACTCCAGACGGTCGGGCCCGGAAGGTCTCGCGGCAGTCAGTGGGTGAGTTTACACCGCGGGCGACGAAGACGATGGCAGGACCCGGGGGGCGGGTCACTGAAGGAGGTTCACCGTCGCGGATGGAAAAACCGAGACGGAACCCCGGAGGCAGATCTCCGGGGTTCGGGGCCCGGAGGGGCAGGCGACGCAAAAATTCGCAGTTTCAAACGGAGGGCAGAGGGGCTGACCTCGAAGGACGAGGAACGGCTGGATGGAATTTCCAGAGGGAAACCTCCGCCGAAGGGGCCCAGGGCCGCTTCAGGGCCAAAATGCCAGAGGAATTCCCTGAGGCCCCGGAAGGCAGCAAAACCAAAAGCGGAGGCATGATCGATTTATGATGGAACTTTGCAGCAACATCGACCATACGAAACATCAAAAAAGAGGGGCACACAAAACGAGGTGGCCCCAAAAGACCCGATGAGGCGAAAGAAAAGAGGGTCCCCATTCCAAACGGGGCGTGTGTGCTAAGGGCACAACAAGTACCATGAGATTTATTATAGTAAAGAGTTGCTACCAAGATATGACGAATTTGTGAGGTATGACTTTTGGAATGATGGATGATGATAGATGTGGAAGGATTGTTCGGATGTTTGGATGAATCAATTTTTATTTTCCAAACTTGGGATGTTGGATGGTGGAGTTTGGAATTTTTATTGTGATAGCATTTGGAACCAACACATTTATATGCCTTGCTTGATGACCATTTTGAAGGAGGTGGACATTTATTATATGTGGGAGACCTCTTTTCTTGTGGGTCCATATTTTGATTTACTTTTGGATTTAGAATATTTTCTTTGCTTGATCCATTTTAACTTCATTTGTCCACTCGGATTTTTGATTGATTCAATAACATTTGACATTTGATTTTGAAATTTGGACTTGTAAGACTTCTTTTTTTGTTGGTTCCAATTGATGGGTTTAATTAAGTTGAAATAATGGTTTATGGTGTGGATGGAAGGAGTGTTGGCAAAAACCTTATGGTAAGAACTACTCCTGGCCCCCATTTTGATGTTTGTATCGGATAAAGTTTCCCCAAATATCGAGGAGGTACCCCTAACATCATTAGATTTTCTGATTGAAGAATAGCCAAGACCTTGATGTCTAGAATTTTCCTGAAACTATACTGGTTCTAGAATTCCTTGTTTGTGTATGCCTAGTCCTTTTCCTTGATACTACGTGCTCTGATAGATTCTATTTGTGAAGGGGTATTTTTTTTTGTTTGTAAAACAAGATGCTAACCCATCATTGTGTATGTGGAGATCATTCCTCAGTATTTTCTCATCTGCAAGAAAGCCTACTCTGACAAAAATAGATGATCCTAGTTGATAAGATGTCGTAGCTTTCTAATTGATATCTTTGGTATGATTTTGTGAAACATTGGATTCTGATGGTTCTTCAAAAGATATCGGTGCTTCCAAGTTGATGTAGAAACCTTCCTTATGGTCATTATCATAGAGTCCAGTGAATTCAACTATAGCTTGATCATTTGCAAATATGTCTAGGGTAGGAGACTCTTGTTCTAGAGGAAGATTATCTATGTGTCCCATGGGAGCAATTGTCTCATCTACCATGAAAAAGGTGGTTGAGTCATGGATGTCATGAAAAGGGTTAAGACCTTGAGTGAGGATTGAATTTTTATTATAATAAGCTAGAAAGGTGTTTTGGCTAATTTGATCTTGATTTATCATGGAGTTCATTTAATCATGCTTCGGTCTATTCTCTTGACATATATCCAAAGGTTTATGCAATGGGATTTGATCTTGTGTAATGGTAGGATCTTCATTAATGAAAAATGATTTACTTTTGATAGCAAGCTCATTTTTAGTTTTGGTAGAAAATGGAGGAAAATATTGGGACAAATGGTTGGATGCTATAGGACTAGAGATATGATTGGATTGCCTAGATTTATTTTCATGTTTGACTTGAGCAAGTTCCTTTGCTAGTCGTCCTTGGAGATCATTAATGAATGTGATTTTATTGGATGGTATGGTGCATTGGGATGTAGTAGATGGCAATGGACTAATGGTTGATGGATTAGAATAAGGCGTGGTGGCTTGGAATGGATTGATGTATGATGGACTAGGATACAATGCAGAGGCTTGAAATGGATTAGTGGAAGGTTGGTTAGGATAGGATGTAGAGTCTTGGTATGGATTAATGAATGGTGGACTAGGATAGGATGTGGTGTCTTGGAATGGATTAGTGAATAATGGACTAGAATAGGACTCAAAGGCTTGGAAGGGATTAGTGGAAGGCTGGTTTCCCTTGTCAAGGTTAGGATAAGGGTGATTAATTTTTTGGGGATTAATGGTATGGGTTGTGTCAAGTGAATTTTGATAGTGAGAGTAGATGGATGGATGACTAGAACTTATGAATGGTTGCTACGATGGATATATGGGTGGTTGACTATGGGTTGTTCTTGGTTGGTGTGGAGGACGAGTGAATTATCTTCTAAGTTCTATGGCTTGTTGACATTTACCATTTCAGATTAATTGGTATTTAGCTTGACTAAGAAGCATATCAAGGTGAATTGCAGACATGATGTCACTATGGTCCAAAATCTATGGTATGATTTCCAAGGTATGCCAATGCAAAGAGGGTGAATTAAGTCTAAGGTATGCAACCTAAGTGATATTTTTTTTGGTTTTTTGAATATATAGGGATTCCTAATAACGATACCTAGATTAAGAGTCAAGGTGGTGATAGTCTATGACTAAGGTATGCAAAGTGTGGAATGAAGGGATGGAATAGTATGACCTAGTATGAAGGCTAAAACCTCTGGAAAACCTAAGATATAGTTGCTAATAAAATTAAGATAGGTATAGAAACTAATCTGATTATCAATGACCTTGGGTAAAGTAATGATTTGTAATTAGAGGTTTACAAAATAACTTGTAAATTAATTCTAATTACAGAATTTTCCAGATCGCAATAGGATTGCGTGACTATGTTGTTTAACCATTGAAATTACAAAATAAGTAATTAGAAATTCAAATATTGAATTTAAACTAGAGAGAAAATTGAGACAAAAGAGAAAAGAATGAGACTTGTAAAGAAAAAGAAGGATCACAATGCGCAAATTGATAACGAAGTTCGTCCAATGTGGATTATGTCTCCAGGTCCACTTCTTAATGCTGGGACTGCTTTATTGATATCGCCAAGCAAAATTATGCTTTGTTACAATACCCAAGCTCCAAGAACCTGCAATAATCTCTTCACAATCTCTCACTCTTTTACAATTTTTGGTGTATGCAAACACCTTGTAATTTTCTCTAAAAAAAAAAACTCTAACTCTCCACCTTTCACCAAGAGCATAGAAAAATCCCGAAAAATTACTTACAAAATACTTAGCTAAAAAACCCTTAGCTAAATAGCCAAACTCACCCCCTTATATACACTTTTATTTTCTAATAAAGGGGTTTAACCGTATGATTTTTTGAAAATAAATTATATCTCCTATTTACAAGTAAATATTTTAAAATAAGCTACCCCTTAAAATTCTATGGTTTATATCAACCATTTATCTTTTTACAATCCTTGAAAATTTTGAAAATCTTGTAAATCATCTTAAAATATTATTTTAAGCCCCTTAAATATCAAAGATTCGGGGTATATAGTTTTAAGGGATTAATTTTTAAAGATAAGGAGTTTACGACCTTTTTTTTCTCTCCTTGTTTTATGGGAAAGGAAAGAGGATTTTAAGGGATAAAATCCCACCAAATCCTCCTTGAAATCATAAAAATCTTTTAATTTTTAAACCATATGTGTTTTTTTTAACAATATAGTTTAATCCATATTTATGCCACCTTTTTCCAATAATGGCTTGCCACGTGGAGAGGTGAGATGACGCTGAGTGTCAAGGGCTGATTGGCCATTGTGCTGACTGGATTGATGATGAGGCATTGACTAGTCAACGTATGTTGCCAACTTTGACCGCTTGTATCTTGTGCAAATGGACTCCGTTTTTGACAAAATGAGTTGCGTTAGAAAGCTCTCGGCGAGCTCTTTATGATGACATCCCATTTGACCACCTTTGACGACTTTAATTTTTTTTCCCTTTTTCTGAGCCCTCTGATTTGCCGATTGACCAAAACTTTTATTGCTCACAACTTTTGGATACATACTCCTTTTGAGCCCGTTCGAGTTGCATCAAGTTTGTGTTGGTGGGCCCTACACAATGACGTCAGTTCTGAGAGATTTTGATATTGTGAAAATTTTAGGTTCTTCTGGATCCTCCTGGATCAAGTAAAGACTGATAAGATGTGTTGATAAGGTGGTCTCAAACTTGACTGATGAGATGAGGAACCAACCTAAATGATGAGGACTAGGATGACTATTGTTTGAAAGATAAAGTCAAGAGAATACAAATTTGAAGCTATGGTCTAGTATACGTTTGATGGACTTCCTAATCAAGAGGTTTATGCAAGCTAAAAGGATGACCTAATGGTTTTCCTATGGTGAATGCAAGATATGCAATGATGGATAGATGGATAGATAGTGAATGACAGGGCTGCAAGTCTATGATTAAAGGATCAGGTAATGCGCTGGATTGATCATAAAATGGCTTTTTTTTTTTTCCCCTATAATTTTTGGTGACAGGAAATTATGTCATTTCAGGTCTTAGTTGTGGTGAATGCCAGTCACTTGCAGTTCACAATGTGTCTTGCTTGGTTTTGACTAAATTTTGACCAAATTTGAGGTGATTTTGTGAAGTTTTATTTTTGCAAACACATAAGATAGTTAGAAAACACTTGTCTTTGTTTGGTCTAAATGTGTAAAATGTTTAAATGTGTAAGAAGACACTTATAGACAATGTACAACCTAAGCTTCCCAAGAGATACCACTCACTAGATCTCCACTTGGATTTCTCCATCCAACCAAACAAGGTGGATAGATAGAGACTTGGTGGCATTGGCCCCCCCTTACATGGCACACACTTCTCAGGCACACCAAGTCTCATTCCCCAAAGAGGAATTTCTATCTCTACACATGAATAGTGAATATGTGGTGTGGCTTCAGAATGACCATTCCTACGCTAGCAAGCAAAAGGGGTTTTGGCCACTAAAACAAAGGTTCTTAGTGAATACTCAGGGACATGGCACCTCACGAGCATCCAACAAGCCACTTAAGGATTTACTCACTCTATTATGGGATCTTATACATTTTGCAGTAGTTACCTTGTTTCGAGTGACACTACATGACTAAGGCCTACATACCATGAGGACTTGATAGTTTAGTCTTATCCTTTTATATATCGGCCCAAGCAAAAAAATGGTTGGATTCATTCCCTTTTGCGAGACAAGCCCCTCTAAAAGTAACAAAAGCATGACAAGTATGTTGTTTTTAATCTCCACGATCACATGAAGCGTGAGGAGAGAGCATACACAACACCTTTATCTCACACTCGCATAATGTTCATTTTAAGTCCAAAACCAAAATGTGTGGGTGGTTATAGAGATGTCAAAGGAATGCTTTTGATTCTCAAGGTCGCGAAGTAGTGCAAGAGAAGAGCATACACATTAAATGAAAAAAATGCAAACCACAAGACATGGAAAACACTTGTTAATTTTAACCTCGCTTATGATGTCAAAGCAAGTACTCAAGTTCTTTTTAGACCAACTAATCTAAATGTGATCTAATCTACAAAAAAGAAGACACAATGTTTCAAGATAGATTCTTTGACAATTGAACTTGCAACACACTAATTAGTTGTTTGAGTCACTGGTCTTTGAAAAACAAGAGTTTATATTTTTGATTGCAAGTCTTGGACATTCGAATTTGCACAAAAGCCCAATCAACAAAAAATAGCTCTGAAATAAAAAACTAAACTAAAAAGAAAACTAACATTTAGTATAGCTAATGAAAATTAACAAACAAAATTAGTTTAATCTAACTAACTTAATCTAATTAATCTTAATTAAAAAAATCTAATCTAAACTAAATTAGAAAAAAACCAATCTAAACTAAATTAGAAAAAATTAATCTAAACTAAATTAGAAAAATCTAATCTAAACTAAATTAGAAAAAATATAATCTAAACTAAATTAGAAAAAATCTAATCTAAACTAAATTAGAAAATATAAATTTATGCTCAATTAGAAAAAATTAAAATTAAAATCTAAACTAAATAAAAAAAAAACTAAATCTAAATTAAATTAGAAAAAATCTAAAATCTAAAATCTAAATTTTATCTAAATTTAAATCTAAACTAAATTAGAAAAAATCTAAATGTAAAATCTTAAATTGAATTAAATTAGAAAAAAAATCTAAATCTTAAATCTTAAATCTAACTAAATTAGAAAAATCTAAATCTAAAATCTAAAATCTAACTAAATAAAATTTAAACTAAATTAGATTAGAAAAAAATTAAATCTAAATTTCTTAAATCTAACTACATTAAATTTAAACTAAATTAGATTAGAAAAAATATAAATATAAATTTAAATTAGTCTAAATTAACATTCATGTCGGGTTCACCAGATGTGATTAGGGAAAATTATAATTAAGAAAATAAGAATTTAATGAATAATTTTAAAATCCTAATTAATTACGAAGCACAATGAAAAGCATGAACACTAAATAAAATGAAATGATATGACCGAATTCATGTGTCCATAGCTCTTCTCCATTTTGCTATAATATAAGTGTTTCCCTTAGATCGAGTGTGCAAATATTAGCCTATGATTAAGATAAAGCAAAATATCAAAGATTATTATCACCATCACGGTAGCATATAAATTCTAGATCTCCAAAAAAGATAAATGGCAATGGTATTTATAGAGAGGTGAATGGAAAATAGATGGTCAAGATTTAGATGATTTTTGTTTCGATCAATGGCCAAAAATAAACAAGACGAGATAAGATAAGATTGAAAGTGAAGGAGAAAGAGGAAATTGAACAATTTTTTGACAAAATCAATTAGTTCGAAGACAAAAGTACATAATTAAATAATGAAAACATTATTTAACTAGCATACATATATTAAATATTAATATATATAAAATAAGCTGAAAGTTATCTTGTTTGAGGCACATATTTTTCATCATTAGGGGTATTTTTTATTTAATTTCATAATGTGATGTAATTTATTTTTTTAATAATAAATTCACTTGCAATTGTATAATTTTTTCCTTAACATGTTCCAATAATAATATCTATGTTTGATATAAAAGTATTAGTTGTTTACTCTTATATCTATGTTTAATATAAAAGTAGTAGTTGTTTAATATTTATAGCTTTGTAAGTATTTGTTTTTAAGTTTTATAAAGATTAACTTGAAATCATAGGAACTTATATATAGAAAAACATAACATGAACATCAACCATTTGCATTAAATTAGAACACACATACTTTCAATTTGTTAACAAAAAATAATATAACATAGTTTTTCTTTAACACATTCTAATAAATAATAAAGTTTATGTATAATAAATAATTTGTAGTTTTTTTAATTGTTGTTAAATAGGTATTTTAAAAAATGCTTACATTTTCATTAAAATTCATTTCAACAGTAATATATATGATTTCATTATATTTTCCATCATTGTTTATTTCAATTGCCATATATAATGCTAGACAATAAAATTTAGTGGAATTCCTCCCCAAACTTAAAATTTAATGTTTTTATTAACGATAACTTTGTGCTTTCAGTTTGTTAACCATTTGTGTACTAGTAACTGTGCATTATCACTATCGTGAAGAATAGTTCAAACTTTAATTGTCACATTGGACTTGACGACATCCAATGTAGGTATCCCATAGTGTGCATGTAACAACCTAAATGATGGCATGACCTGATGCACCGTGAATATGATGGAGTAGTTGAAATTTAAAGTAGCAAGCAACCATTCCTCAGGTGGTCCTATGTGATAACTAATCTGTGATTGTCCTTTAAGAAATATCATGAATTTTATACTAAGCTCATCACATAGAATATTTTTTTTAATGGTTACTGTTGGCCTAATAGTGACCTTCCAAATGCATCCTGCAAGGTAAAGATCGCGAACCTCATGGTATAAATGAACTGACCAGGCACAAAAATCTACAGTTTCAATTTGAATATTGTTAAATTTTATATCCAAGTTCATTTTCACCTTGGATTCATAGAGAAAGTTAAAGTACATAGCATAATTATTAATTTTTTTTTGGTTGTTTTCTAGTTCATTATTGATAATTTTCTTGACCATCTTCTCTTTCAACCAATAACGGGCACTCAACTCCTCTATACGAAGGACATCGAATGGAAGATGACAGTGATACTTCGATAACCAAATGGACACCCATGATGTATGCACATTATGTGACATCTTCCTAACCTATAGGGAAATCATTTTTATTTTTTTTACATTAGTATTAAATAGGGGAAAATATATATTTTTCAACTTTTGAGAAAATTGCATATAAGAGATTAAACATTAAGCAAATTTATGATATCAAAGAAACTCAAAATATATTAAATTCAAGTAGTAAAAAATAATTGAATATGTGAGAAGCATATGAAACATACCAATTTTTAAAATTATGCGGTGAAATATGAAGAATGCACATGGGTAGCAAATGAATTTTAGATTTTCTACAACTCACTAGAAACATTTGAAAAGTATCATAATTGTTTTACATTAGGAAAATTTGTTTGTTGAATTTTCAATGCATTAAACATAGAAGAATTTTTAAGTACCATAACACATAAAATCATATAAATACATTACATTTAGAAATTTGAGTATAGTCATTGAAACAAAATTGAAGAAAATATATTTCATCAATTATCTTCTAAAATTTTAATTCTATTTTCTTCAGCCTTTCTTTTGGCAAGTTGTCTACCCTTTTCTATGTTTTCATAATGGTCATATGTGAATGGTGGCATAATTCTTAGGCTGTGTAGAGACTTTACATGAGAAATGGCAACAAATGTCAATCTTGTTCTTTCTCTTGGTCTAATATCATTAGTGGCTTTTGAAAGAGTCAAACCCTATGATTTGTGAATTGTTAATGCCCAACCCAATCTTAATGGCATTTGGATTGTCCTACTCCTCTGTATTATTGTAATTGGAATTGTATTTGGATTACAATAATCATATGGTATTCCTGAATAGCTGTCAAATTCAACCATTACATATGTTGGTGGTTCTGGTGGACCACTTCTAGGTTTGTATACAGTCTTTCAAATATATCCTAGAACTCCATTTACAAGACTTGCTTGTATCCAAATATTTGAAGTCAACATTACCCTGGCATCTTTACTGATCAATAATTCTAGATCAAGCTCATCATTTGAGTATCTTTCTGCTGCATTAATACTTCCTAATTTTGTTGCAAGATTACGTGCAACAGGATGCTTCAATGAGTATAGCATTTTCTTGTTATGTTTATGAACATTATCATTTTTTGAGAACAAATGAACACCATTGTCAAACTCCTCATTGCTTGTTGCATCAATGGTAATAGTGGTTTTTGTCATAAGCAATCTCCAATCATCAATTGTTGGGTTTGCATCTCTAAGATTTGTCAAAAGTTGACGAAATCTCTGTTGGTGGATTTTTTCTCCATCTTGTCTAAATACTTTATCTAAAATAACCACATTTTTGAATTCTTCCCATAGAAACCTAGCTCTTGTGTTGCTGTCATATGTTGGTATATCATTAACAAGATGCAACTGACCCAAATCTTCAACCAAAATTATAGATATACCTGAAAGATAAACAATGATTTTTTTAGCTAATATATACCTTCATATCTATATAAACTCCATAATGTGAATTACTTGTATTAGAATATAAATTAGTCATTTTTGTTAATCATAATCATGTGTATATCTTCAAAGTTAATGTTTGAATTTTGTGGGAATGCTTGTCAGAGTCGATAATCTATGTTCTCTAGCATGTTCTAACCTATGAAGATCATTTCATCAATCAAAATGTATTTGATGTGTGCTATCTCTTCTTGAAAGCTTGTTATCCTTGCTCCTTCTAGTTGAGAAAAATCTCTTATTGGGATTCTCAATTTTGAATGTACCGTGGAAGCACCAATGTTCAACGCTGCAACTCCAGTTGGTGCAAGTAATAGAAGGGGAGAAGAACTTAGAGTTGCTGCATTTTCAAGAGTTTGTCTAATAGCACCAATTAGATATGAATTTCCTATTCCTGTTGTTCCTTGAATTATCATCTGCAAGGGTGGTGGATTCTAATTATTATGGTAGTGTGTCATAATTATGTTGAGCACCTTCCTTTGTTTATCACTGAGATTTGAATAGTCATTACACTGTAGTATGTCATCATGTATGAGACACCCATGTTCTCTCATGCTGCTAATGAAATTCATTGCTTGATTTGTGTACACTTTACCTTAGTATTCATTACACTAGTTTGTTTGTCTACAAATATCTCTTCTACATAGAAAAACTCAAAAAATCACACATTAATATTTCTAGCTAGAAATGCAACTTCAAGTAGGGAAAAATGTACAGGCATACCTTTGGAATATGAAATTCTATAAATCAAAGCAAATCAAATATTCTTTCTGGTTTGTGCATTATATAGTGATGCACAATGTAGTGACTCCATATAAAATAAAAATAACAGCTTTAAAACTAAAAATAATACTAATTTTTTTTTTCAAACAACTTTAAACACAAAGGAAAAGTTTCTCATCTCCATTGCTAAACAACCATATATATATATATATATATATATATATATATATATATATATATATATATATATATAATTTTTTTATTAGATATGCAAGATAATCTTGTTAAAAATCTTCTTAAAATTATAAAAGCATGAAAATATTGAAAATTAATATGTATTTCTATAACAAATATTATAAATTAAAAATCATGTATTTTCTAAAAAGTGTATATATATTTTTTTTTAAATATTCTAAATTAATATGTATTTCCATAACAAACATTATAAAATGATATATATTACTATTAGAAATTAGAATATTATATTATATTTTGTTTTTCTTTTTCTTAAAAATTTCAAATAGTTTTAAAACAACTTTAAAAAGAAAGCAAAAGTTTCTTGTATCTCCATTGCCAAACAAAGATATATATTGATTTGAATGTATATAATATTGTATTTATTTTTTATTTATTTATATTAGATATTTAAGATTATCTTGTTAAAAATCTTCTAAAAATTATAAAAACATGAAAATATTGTAAATTAATATGTATTTCCTTAAAAAATATTATAAATTAAAAATCATGTAAAATTATATTTATTAAAATTAGAATATTATATTATATTTTCTTTAAAATTTCATATATAGTAGAAGTATAAAAAAATACTGATAATGCATACTTTTAAAGCTTACAAATATAAAAAATCTTAAATATAATATTACTTTGCAACGAGTTAGTAGACGCCAATTTTAATGGGGAGAATAAAAATGTACACATACTCATTGATGTGAGTGTAATAAGCCTTTCAGCTTAATTACAAAAGGGAAAAATCAAGTTATCTTTTTGATTAAATGACAATTTAATTCAAAAAGGTGAGAGAAAAGGCAAGTCATTAATTAAATAAGATTTAATTAATTTGTGTCAGAAAAAACTAAAAGTGAATAATTAAATAATTAACATAATTAGTCAATTATAGCAGAAAGTGGTAATAATTAAATAAATAAAGTTTATTTAATTATAGAGGAAAGAGGACATTAGTGTCATAATTAATCAAGAGTAATGGAGAAAAGAATTAAATGAACTAATTAAATAATTATGAATTATTTAATTAATAGTAGAAGTACGACCCTAGATAATGGAAAAATGGTGTTAGCATGCCTAGGACATTTCTTAGTGTCCACTATTTTCATTTTTGCTTCAAAATTCCAACTTTCACTCATTTGTAGAAAAAATGATTTCTGGGTTTTATAGCCAAGGTTGAAAGCTCATCTAGGTATCTTTTAGATTTTGCATACTTGAAGCAGATCTAAAGAAAATTCCTATTCAAAAATCACCACATGTCATTTTTTCTACAGGCTAAAGATTAAATAAAATTCATTTTCTCATCTTTTGCTTGCTGGATCAAAAAACCTTTTTTTTGAGTTTTGTTCTTCGCATCAAAATATTTCTAGGTTTTTGTTATTGTCTACTCACATTGAAAATATTTTTTCAGAAGTCAAATCAGAAGTAAAACTTTTTTGCTAGAAAACCCATTTCCTGTAGGCTAAATTCAACCAAATTTTCAAAAATTCATAACTTTTCACCACAATGTCCATTTTTGGAAAACAAGATATCGTTGGAAAGTTGGAGATGATCACTTTCCATCTACAAGGTTTTGAAAACAAAATTTTCTATTTTTTTCAGATATTGCAAGTTGAATATGTTGTTGGGTTTTCTTTAACGGGCCATAAATTTCACCTCATAGCTCTATTTTTTTGGAAACGAATAGGCATTGGAAAGGTATTGAAGAGAACTACATAGCTACAAAGCTAATTTTTGTAGATTTTATCTCAAATTCATTTTACATCAAAATTTATAATTTTGGTGATTGTGGGCCTATTGAGCATTGTATCTTGGAAAATGATTTGTAAATGCACTAATCATAAAGTTCCAACATTGTAATTTTTGAGGGGGTGATTTCTAAGACTATTGGAAAGGGGGGTGTCTCTTGATGTCTCTTTTTTACATTCACTTATTTTTTTTTTAACAATCTTGAAGGGATTATACAAACAATTTGTATTCATAAACTAAGATAAGGTTCCATTTATGGGGGGATTAAGCATGTCTCTTAAAAATTATTTCAATCCTTCTATTGTCAAGTTAAACTTAGAGAACTATTTGTCTTGGAAACAAGGGATAAAGAATCATTTCCTTGAGCATGATCTACTGCCCTATCTCCTTGGACTTGTTCCTGAGCCAAGTGACTATAATCAGAAGAATGCATGGTTTAACAATAATGACATGGTCTATAGACTAATATATCTTACTATTTATGATGATATTCTGCATCATGTAGAGCACATTGAGTGCCCTTTTACTGTTTGTACCATCATTCAATTATTGTATGAAGACATTGGATCTAAAAGTGATGATTCCTTGGAGAACCAGGATATTCTAGATGATATTGAGACTTGTGTTTCCCCATCTTGTGTGGATGATGAATTCATTAATACCACATCATCATCTATTGCTGCTACTTCAGATTCTAGTGTTGCTTCTTTAAAAGTTTCCATTGATTCTTTGCAGCAGGACATAGATTGTCTTTCAGATTCATCTTGGGATGATCTCTTAACATGTATTTTAGAAATTTTTATGGATACACACATTGCAGATTTGGGAGACACTATTGATGATATTCATCTTCTCTTTGATGAAGTTGATTCTTCTTCAATTGTTGTGAGGGAACACTTTGAACCTCTTGTTCACTCTCTACATGATCATTCAATGTCACAGTTTGATATGAGTGTGGATATTTTGGATCATCATTAAGAGGAGAAATATTCAAAGATATTTGAGTCTTTGGATGGTGTTCTACATCAGTCTCTAGGAGATTTTGTGTTTTCATTTTTAGCAGTGTCGCCTAGAATACATGATTTTACTGTGGGAGCTTTTAGCATCAACATGGGGACACTTGAGCTAAGTTCAAAGACTCCATACATCTCGAGTTTTATTCCTACATATTCACTTCAAGAGTGGGGAGATAGCTTGCATATGCCATTGGTTTTGTTTCTTCCTAAAGGGAAGAACATTTTTTGATGATCATGGACTATCTTCTCCATCGAGTTTTGAGCATCTACCATTGGATCTTTTGAGGGGCTTCTTTGTCCTTCCACTTCTTTTCTCTCTCTATTATGGGGGGTGTACTTCCTTTTGTGGGATGGGGATTCTTCTTCTTTGGGGAAAATTTTATATGTACATGGGTACCTAAGATGGCTTCATTTTCTGGGACCCATCATCTTTTTCATCCTCTTAAGCTACGCTTAAGGGGGGTGTTGGTGTAGGTTTTTATTTCCTAGTGGGTTACTTTATTTTCCCGTATAAGAAATGTAGGTTTTTTCTACACTTTTATTAAGCTTTGTTAGGATAATAAAGTGGATTAATTATTTAATAACTAGGAGATAAAGTGATGAGTTGTCCTCCACCTTTTAAGGGTAGAGTATTTATTTTATCATCACTTTATTTAATGTTCATAGTTTTGGTGGTCAATTCTCATTGGTTGATTTTCCACCTCCATCCTCTCCTAAGTTTTATATAAACCCACTTCCTAGCTTGTATTTTGCATCCATTCATTCTATTTCATTGTTGCTACTTTGGCATACATGCATCTTGATGCATGCAATCATTATTTTGCATCTTTTCATTGTATCAAGCAATCTTGGAATCTCTTAATGCATTCCAATGATGTTGACATTACATAATCTCTTAGAGTTTTGGTGTGCATTATTTATGATTTCCAATTTATGTAGATTTGATTCTCTTAAAAATTTTCTTGGGTTATTCAATCTATTTCAAATTTCTAACATAGATGAGTATCACAACTAGGAAATTGATTTCCAAAATTTTATTCAAAAGATTCATGGGAAGGATACCAATTTTGGAAATGAGGTCATTCAACTCAAGAAAAATAAGATACCGAAGGGATTGGTAGCCCTCGAAAGATTTTTTTACAACTCTTAAAATTACAATATGAAACAAAATTCTGAACATGAACACGATCTAGAAGAGATCAACTTAGGAACTGATTATGTACCCCAAAATTAGAACAATGCTAATTGCTCTACTTAGAAAAGATAGGCATATTTTTACATGGTATTATGATGAATTAAAGTCATACAAAAATGAACTATCTCAACTTGAAATACATTTGAAGCCAAATAATAAACCTTTTAGATAAAAATAGAGGCCAATAAATCCTACTTTGGCACCTAAAATACAACAAGAACTCATGAAATTGGTTCAGGGGCACCCATTGGTTTTAATGCCTCCAAGGGGGATAAAATGTTGATATTTTGTGTTGGTTGAGTTATTTTCATGTAATAAGGTCTTCTAAGACCATTTCATATGTGTTAGAGTTGGTTTTGAGTCATTAGGTGTGAGTTAGGGTCTAGGTGCAAAATATTGCAATGTTGCACAATGTTGTTAATGCAACTTTTGCACTTTTTGTCATAACAAGGTATAATGATGTTTTGTTGAGTCTCTAATTTGAAAGTTGGTTGAGAACCATTGGAATATGGTTGAACAATGTTTAAAGGACCTTATGTGGTCGAAGACAGGTTTTGGGGATGAAACCTTGAAGTTGTCCAACAATAAAATATCCTTGTTTTGTACAAATCTGAACATCTCATTGTCGTTCTTTGATGTCTAGTACAGATCTGTATGATCCCATACTCACTCAATATCAATTGTGTATGGTTAAACACTGAATCTAATTTCAATTGTTACCAGTTTCATGTAAATCCATTGTGTTTTGAGCAAGTTGTGTTGATTTTTCTCCAAACAGGTCTAAACCCTAAGTAGGGAACCAATGGGTGTATAAAATGCATAGAACTCCATTCCACTAGTGAACAACCTTCAAAATTAGTGGAATAGTTTGTGGAAAGATGAACTCTGATTTCCCAAAGTTTTAGGAACTAGAGATTTGGTGTGCACACGTGCAAGAAGCATGAGGGTTTGATATCTTCATGTATCAAACCGAGTAACCCTAGTGGAGTGGTGAAATGTGTTGTATACAATTTGGGGAAAGACCCATATGATTGGAGCCTTTTTTTAGGGCCCTGTGTGATGTGTTGGGAGCATTGGAATAGAATGATAGACTCTATAATTCCAAAACCCGGCTACTGCCAAGCCCATTTGTGCCATTAGGCATAATTTGACAAGGACAATCAAGATTTGGATCCTTTCGTACAAAGTGACCCCACTTGAATTTTGGATATGTTGATAAGTGGCCAAAAGGGCATCTAGAAATGTGCTCACATTTTTTATGCCATGTATTCCCCACAAGGTATGTTTAGAAAACCATGTTTAGAAGGCTACAAGTAGGAATACGAGCTCGTGAAGCAAAACCCACCAATTGATGTTTGAGGGTTTGAAAGAGTGGTTGTCTGGGATTGTTTGTGAGTGATAAGGGTTTGAATACACCTGCTCTACATCAAATTGGTATCAGAGTGTATGTTTGATTTGAAGAGGAAAAGTTGAAGGGAAGAAGAAACAAAGATGCCTCCAAAAGGGACTCTCATCATTGCCAGAGATGAATCAGTTGAAGGAAAGACATGCCAGAGAAATGAGGGAAATGAAGGAGAGGTTTGATACCCTAGAAACAAGTCAGAGGAGAGAAGTGGTCATAAGAGATTTGAGTGACCAAGGGGAAGAGGAAAGTTACCAAGAAGGGTTTGAGGAAGAGATGGATCCTGATGACTTGAGGATGACAAAGCTATTGAAAGCAGTCAAGGGAGAAGGTCCTAAGATCAAGATGGATTTACCCATGTATGGAGGAAAATTGGACAGTGAAGAAATCCTAGATTGGATAGGAGCATTGAATAACTACTTTGAATATGAAGATGTGGCAGAAGAGCAAAGGGAAAAGTTGGCCAAGACAGTTGAAGGGCGATGCCTTGCTTTGGTGGGATTATGTACAAGATGAAAGGAGAAAGAAAAAAGTCTAAAATCAGCTCTTGGGATAGGATGGTGGATAGAGTCAAAGGAAAATTCCTACCAGTCTTAGAAATTAAACTTATTAAACTTATTCTTAGACTTGATAAATAAACATGAAAGCATAAACCATCATCACATCAGAAACACACATAACACCAATATTTTTTATGTGGAAACCCTATTAGGGGAAAAAACATGGTGGAGGTTATTCCACAAGATTATAATTTATTAAAAGTATAAAGGAATTATAAATGGGGAATGCACAAGTATTCAAACACACTGCCTAAAGTTCACTGCTCAAATACAAAAAGGCTTACTGCCCAAAGGAAGACACATTGTCTTACAAAAACATTCGGATTACATCCACAAGATTTTGAACTGAGAAAATAAAATCTGCTAATGCCTGATTATAGTTTCGGTTAAGCACATTAATTGCATTTTTCACACTCTTTTTGATTATGCTCTTGAAACTGTGTTTGCTTTAATTTAGATCACAAATCTCTGTTCTGCGCAAGTGAAACTACACAAAATCGATCTATATTCCTTCTGAATTTCGCATCATATCGCAACACACACCAAAATGATAGGAATAATTGATTATATATATCCGTGATTAGGAATTACATCAAGTACATGTCAACTTAAAAAAATATAAAACATGTACAAATTTTCAGCTCAATCCATAAAGAATTATTAATGCGAACCAACCAATGTCGGCCAAAACATAGTGGGAACCCAAAAAAATATCCTGGAATATGAAACACCTTCAAAAATTATTCCTTGAAGATCCACAACACGCTACAATCACCATGTTAGCCTTTCTACTTTGTTAAACAAAAAACAATAAACCAGATCTTCTAACTTGCATACCAATCAATACGAGGCTCTATGATTCAAAGATAAGATAGATCATACATCAAAAGACCTTCCTTGAGATCCACAACAAAAAATGATAACAAGAAATTATGTATGAATCAATATACACAACTTCGTCAGATACCCTATTCTAGCTTTGACAGATAACACATAGCTTCGATCTGACTTTCGGTATAAGCAAATACTAAAGTGTGGATAGGATTACTGACTAGGGTTTCCATCAATGACAACACCAGATGACTTGTGCAGTGTCTCTTTCCAATAGTGACTATAACATTCAGTTATTCAAAAGGCTTCAAAACCATAAGCATAAGGATATGAATGTGAAAACCTACATAGAGGAGTTCTAAAAATTGAGCATAAGAGCAAGCCATGTAGAAGATGATGTGGAAAAAGTGGCAAGATACATCAATGGGTTGAGGTATAACCGTTAAGATGAATTAAGCCTCATCAATCCAAGAATGGTAGAGGAGTGTTACCAATTGGCCATCAAGGCTGAAGATAAGTTGTAGAGAAGGCAAGAAAAGAAAAGCATGGATAGAGGAAAAAATTCTAGAGGGAGAGGGACGTTTGCTAGTAGGGGGTAGTCCCAAAGATCACTAGGTGAATCAAGCAACAATCAAGAACAAAGTTCAGACTCAAGGGGAAACTTTAGAGGAAGGAGACCCAAAAACAGGGGCGGATTTGGAGGCCAAAGAGGAGGATCAAGTGGATTCACCGACAAATGTTACAAGTGCAATAAATTTATAGGCCATCAAGCATGGAAATGCATTGAAAAATTATTCCACTACTTCATTTGGAGGAGAAAAAAGAAATCAATTTGTACAAGGAGAGGACAATGAGAGTGTGAATTCTCCATCACATAATGCTGATCTAGAAGTTGGCGAGTCTTTCATGGTGAGGACTTTGATAAAAGTTTCAATGGAAAATGAACCTCCATAAAGAAAGTCTCTTTTCAGAACTACATGTAAGTTCCTAGGTAAATGTTGCAAAGTAGTGATTGATTCTGGTAGTACAAATAATTTGGTTTTAGATGAGAGGTTGAAAAGCTTAAGTTGAAAAGAATCCCTCATACCACTCCATGTATAGTTTCTTGGCTTAACAAAGGGCAAGAAGTAGTTGTGAATGAACAAAGTTGGGTAGATTTTCACATAGGGGGATGCAAGGATATGGTTCTGTGTGATATAATACCAATGGATGTGTGTCATTTTGTTTTGGGAAGGCCTTGGCAATATGATAGGAAGGCTATCCATGATGGGAGGAAAAACACTTATGCTATACAAAAGGATGGGATTTCTTACACCCTCACACCATTGAAAGATGAAAGCCTAGATTTTGGAGCAGGGTCTAGTGTGATGTTGGTCAATGAAAGGGAGTTTTTAAAGACCTTGGAAGAGGAGAATGTGGGATTTTCCGTCATAGTAAGGCCTAAATCTGTCATGGCAGTAGAAAAGAAAGAGGAGTTTCCTTTAGAGGTGAAAACATTGTTGAAGACATATGATGAAATAGTGGTTGAAGAGATTCCTAACAACTTGCCACCTATGAGGGACATAAGCCACCGCATTGATTTCATTCCAGGGGCTAGTTTTCCCAACAAAGCTGCTTACAAGATGAATCCACAACAAAATGAGGAAATTAAGAGGAAAGTGCAAGAATTACTTGACAAGGGGATGATTAGGGAGATTTTGAGTCCTTGTGCAGTTCCCACTATCCTACCACCAAAGAAAGGTGGTGAGTGGAGGATGTACACTAATTCAAGGGCCATCAATAAGATTACAATAAGGTATAGGTTCCTATTCCAAGAATTAAAGACCTAATGGATTGTTTGGGTGGTGCATGCTACTTTTCCAAGATTGATCTCAAGAGTGGCTATCATCAATTATCATAATCAAACCTGGTGATGAATGGAAAACAACTTTCAAGAAAAATGAAGGGTTGTATGAATGGCTGGTAATGCCTTTTAGTTTGTCAAATTCCCCTAGTAATTTCATGCGCTTGATGAATGAAGTGCTTAAACCTTTCATTGGTAAGTTTGTGGTAGTGTATCTTGATGACATTCTTGTTTTTTAGTAAAACTAAAGAGGAACATTTGCAACATTTAGATTTGGTTTTGGGAAGGTTTCATGAAGAAAAGCTAATGATAAACTTGAAGAAGTGTGAGTTCTTGAAAATAGAGTTGGTTTAACTTGGCTTTATGGTCACCAATGACACTTTGAAGATGGATCCAAGTAAGGTTGAGGCTATCCTAAGCTAGCCTACACCAAATCAATGGCCGAGGTAAGGAGTTTCCACACTTTGGCTAGTTTTTACAGAAAATTCATAAGAGGTTTTAGTCATGTGTGTGCTCCTATGATTGATACAATAAAGGGTGATAAAAGGAGGTTTGTTTGGTCTAATGAGGCTGATCGACATTTTGAATATTTGAAAAAGAAAGATGTTGAGCAGCCCATATTGAATTTTCCTAGTTTTGATAAGGTCTTTACCATTGAGTGTGATGCAAGTGGTCACGCTATAGGTGCTGTCCTAAGTCAAGAAAATAGACCTATTGCCTTTTTCAGTGAAAAATTGAATGAAGCCATGAAAAAGTATTCTTCCTATGATCTTGAGATGTATGGAATGGTGCAAGCATTACATAAATGGAGACATTATTTGCTTCCTAGGGAGTTTATATTGTACAATAACAATCATGCTCTCCAATTTTTGAATAGTCAAGATAAAATCAATAGTAGGCATGTGAAATGGGTTGAATTTTTGCAAGGTTTTACTTTCACCATTAAGTATAAAAAGGGGCAATCTAACAAAGTGGCAGATGCATTGAGTAGAAGAGCTCTGATGGTGCAGGAAATTCAATTGAAGAGCATAGGAGTGGATTATTTGAAAGGTATGTACATTGATGATGCAAATTTTAAAGACATTTATGCAAGTTGTAGGTAGCTTTGTAGCAACAATAATGAAAAAATGGCTTGATTTTCTGATCCAAGATGATCTATTATTCAAAGGGGAACAATTATGCATTCCTAAATGTTTAATGAAGGATAACTTAATCAAAGAAAAGCATAGTGGCAGCCTTGCAGATAACTTTGGTTTGGATAAGACCTTGGAGCAGTTGAAGAGGCACTACTATTGGCCGAGAATACAAACTAATGTGAGGAACTTTGTGGATAAGTGTACTATTTGTCAAAGGGACAAAGGATCTAGCACTAATGTAGGGTTATATCAACCTCTCCCAATTCCTAATAGACCTTGGGAATCAATTAATATGGATTTTGTGATGGGGTTGCTTAGAAATCAAAGAGGTTTTGATTTGGTGTATGTTGTTGTGGATAAGTTTTCTAAAATGGCACACTTTATACCTTGTAAGAGCACTAATGATGCTTCATACAATGCAGGACTCTTCTTCAAAGAGGTGGTAAGAATCCATGGTTTACCTCTTAGCATTGTTTCAGATTGGGATAGCAAATTTGTTGGCCACTTTTGGAGAACTCTATGGAAGAAACTTGGCAAAAAATTGAGTTTCAATTCTGCCTATCACCCTCAAATGGATGGGTAGACTGAGATGGTGAATAGGAGCCTTGAAAACCTCCTAAGATTCCTAACAAAGGATAATTCAACACAATGGGATCTAGTTTTTCCTCAAGCTGAGTTTGTATACAATGATTCAGTGAATAAAAGTGTTGGAAAAAGTCCTTTTGAAATTGTTTATGGTATGGTGTATTTGAATTGAGAGATGTTAGTGGATGGAGAGGAGGAGTACTAAAGGTGAACAATTTGTTGTGTCTATGCAAGAAATCCACCAATAGGTTAAGGAGAATCTTCAGAAGAATGTTGACAAGTATAAGCAAAATGTCAATATAAAAGGGAGAGGTTCATTTTAAGGTTGGAGACTTGGTTTTGGCTCAATTGAGAAAGAAAAGGTTTCCTAAAGGGAAATAATCTAAACTTAAGATGAAGAAGATAGGGCCATGTAAAGTGGTGCACAAGTTTGGAGAGAATGCATATGAAATTGAGCTCCCTCATAAAGTTGCCATCTCTCCAATTTTTATTGTTTTTGATCTTTACCCTTATAAAGGGGATGTTGATGCAAGTGATAATGCAGGTTCACCAATGCTTCTAGATGAAGATTGGATTAGGGATCTTCCACCAATCCAACACTTGGAGTTGGAATGAATCTTGGACAAGAAGGAGCTTAAGAAGACAAGGAAAATGGTCTACTATCAATATTTGGTCAAATGGCGAGGTATTCCTATGGAGGATGCCACTTGGATTATTGAGGATATGATATTATCAAACATGGTTGTGCAATTTTAGGTCTGTCCTTAAGTGGAGCTTGAGTTTTCTTTTCCCTAGGAGTATGGTACAAGGGCACCCACAGGTTTTCATGCCTCCAAGGGGGGTCAAAAGTTGATATTTTGTGTTGGTTGAATTATTTGCAAGTAATAACATCTTCTAATACCATTTCATATGTGTTAGAGTCAGTTTTGAGTCATTAGGTGTGAGTTAGGGTCTAGATGCAAAATATTGCAATGTTGCACAATGTTGTCAATGCAACTTTTGCACTTTTTGTTGTAACAAGGTATAATGATGTTTTGTTGAGTCTCTAATTTGAAAGTTGGTTGAGAACCATTGGAATATGGTTGAGCAATGTTTAAGGGACCTTGTGTGGTCGAAGGAATGTTTGGGGGATGAAACCTTGAAGTTGGAGCAATAAAATATCTTTATTTTTTTTGCAAATATGAATGTCTCATTGTTGTTCTTTGACTCAAAACTAGCTGTGTATGGTTAAGCACTTAATCTATTTTCATTTGGTACCGATTGCATGAAAATCCATTTTGTTTTGAGCAAGTTGTGTTGATTTTTCTCCAAACTGGTCTAAACCTTAAGTAGGGTAACCAGTGGGTGTATAAAATGCATAGAACTCCATTCCACTAGTGAAAATCCTTCAAAATCGATGGAATGGTCTATGGTAAGATGAAATTTTATTTTACAAAGTTGCAGGAACTAGAGAGTTGGTGTGCATGCATGCAAGAAGCATGAGGGTATGATATCTTCATGTATTAGACTGAGTAACCCTAGTGGAGTGGTGAAATGTGTTGTATGCAATTTGGGGAAAGACCTTGATGATTGGAGCCTTTGTTTAGGGCACTATGTGATGTTTTGGGAGCATTGGAATAGAAAGATAAACTCTAGAATTCCAAAACCCTATTGCTACCAAGCCCATTTGTGCCATTAGGCCTAATTTGGGCGAGAATAGTCAAGATTTGGAGCCTTCCGTACAAAGTGACCCCACCTAAATTTTGGATATGTTGATAAGTTTCTAAAAGGGTATCTGGAAATGTGCTCACATTTTGTATTCCATTTCTTCCCCACAAGTTATGTTTGAAAAACTATGTTTGGAAGGCTATAAGGAGGAATAAGGGCTTGTGAAGCAAAACCCACCAATTAATGTTTGAGGGTTTGAAAGAGTGGTTGTCTAAGATTGTTTGTGAGTGATAAGGGTATCAATACCCCTGCTTCACATCAAAAACTAAGGGAGGGTGAAATTATCAGACATTCCACACAAGTTTCAAATATGGTCCCAATCAGAAAGAAGAATGGGGATATTAGGTTATGTGTAGATTTTAAAAATCTCAATATATCCTCATTAAAAGATAATTATCCATTGCCAAACATATAGGAAATGTTGAAAAAAGTCTCGAGTTGTGAGCTCTTATCCATGATGGATGGGTTTTCAGGTTACAATCAGATAAAGGTAAAAGAATCAGAGCAACATAAAATTTCTTTTTCCACTCCATGGGGAAATTAGTTTATATTAGAATGCCATTTGGTTTAACTAATGCTAGATCTACATTCCAAAGAGCAATGGATGTTGCTTTTTTAGATTTCATATATGTATTCATGGCTATATATCGGGATGACCTCATTGCATATTCCAAGAAAGAGGAACATCATTTCATGCACTTAGAAAAGATATTCATAAGAGCCTTGAAGTATGAGAACATCTCATTGAACCCTAAGAAGTGTACATTTGGAATTACAAAAGGAAAGTTGTTATTTATAAGAGTGGGAGTTTGTTGAAACATCATTTTTTTTAATAAATTGGCCCCAAGGTGATGGAAAATATGCATTTAGTGAACTCTTTCAGTTGGAAAAGTTGTGGCCCATATCTAACTTAACTAGAACGAATATATTTAGACCACATGTTTGACCGAAATTGATTTTTAGCTGGAAATGCTTAAATTCACTTTTGATGATAAGTTGGTCAATAGTGTGACATAGATTTGTACTTTTACCTACTAATCTCATCTCCCCATCAATGTGAAGTTTCTCTTAAGCATGTTTTCCTTTCCATGAAAGTGTACATATAGCCTTGGTGGGTTTTCAAAAATAGAGTGTTAGGGTACATTTGCACTAGAGAGGATTCCATTTGATCCAAAGAGGGTTGCAATGATTGACATAATTCCACTTCCTAAAATAGTGAAAGGGATTCAGTCATTCCTTAGTCAGATCAATTTTTTCAAGAGGTTTGTTACAAAATTTTCTGAGATTAAAAAATCCATCCCTAAGATGTTAAGAAAAAAAGAAACAGTTGCATGGGGTGATGAGCCTATTAGAGCATTCAATGACATCAAGAAGGCTATCAAAGAAGCACTAGTGCTTAAGTCCCCAGATTTTTCTAAGCCTTTTTAGTTACTTTCTTTTGCATCCTTTCATATTATTGCTACTATTCTATTACAAAAAAGTGATGAAGGTCATGAGCAACCCATTGCTTTCTTTAGCAAGTCACTACACACAACAAAATTGAAATATGATATCATGAAAAAGCAGGTGTATGCTTTAGTAAAGGCTATCAAGAATTTTAAACCCTACTTGGTGGGTGCCAAAACGGTGGCTTATGTACTTAATGTTGTAATCAAAGCATATTTACTTAGAAGGAAGTCACTAGAAGAAGGTGTAGATGGATCAACAAGATCTAAGTGTTTAATATTGATATTCAGATAACTACACTTGTTAGAGGGCAAGGTTTGGCCAAAAGGATTGCTGAATCAAATCTTGAGGCTAGTCAAATAAATTAGATAAGTGAGGATGTTCCTAAGAAGGAATGTGTGGTTCAGGGCTGCTCTTGGTATAAGGATATTCTACATTATTTGAGAAACATGTCTTTCCTTGATCACATGACTGATATAATTAGAAGAGGACCTTGAAATTACAAGCTATCAAGTATATAATAATTGATGATTGTTGTACTAGAGGGACAAAGCTAGTGTGATGTTGAGATGTGTTGATGAAAAATAGGCAAGAAAAATCCTTGATGAAGCACATAGTGGTGTGTGTGGACACTACATGGCTAAAACAACTACCCATAAGATCCTAAGATCTAGATATTGGTGGTCTTCCCTTTTTTTGATACACACAACATGGTGAAGAGGTGTGATGCTTGCCAAATTTTTTTTAGTAAGCTAAAATTCTTTGGTGCTTTTCCTCTTAGACCATAAAATATAGATGCTACTTTTCAACAATGGGGCATGAAAATATATTTCATTGGTGAGTTTAATGAAAAACCTAGTGGTGGAAATAGTTGGATAATGGTATCTACAAACTACTTCACCAAATGGGTAGAGACAATCCCTACAAGAAAGGCAACTAGCAAGGTTGTCATTAATTTTATCATGATCAAATTTGGCACTCCTGTAAGGTTAATCATGGAAAATGCAATGTGTTTTAGGTCAAAGGAGTTTTCTGAATTTTGAAATGACAATGGTATCGCCATATCATACTCTTCCCCTTATCACCCACAATGGAATGGTTAGGCTGAGTCAAGTAATAAAAGTCTCATGAAAATTATGAAGAGAGTTATGTAAAAGAATAGAAGGGCTTAGGGCTTAAAATTGAAATTGGCATTATGGGTTGACAGGACAACCATAAAAAAAGACTATAGAGAGGTCCCCTTATGAACTAGTGTATGGACTAGATGCTAGGATATCAATGAACAACTTGTTGCTAGTTTACAAATTCATTCAGGAATATGGAGATAATATTGGTAATAGCATGAAAAATAGGATTAATTAATTGGAAGAGTTGGATGAGTCCTCAACTGGTTGAATTAAGGTTGTTAGGTTTGCAACCTAGGGCTTTCTAAAACCCTTTTATCCTAAAACCCTAATGTTCTTATGTTTTATCATTGGCTTTGTTCACTTTTTGACTAGTCTTTAAGTCACAACTTATGGGTATTGATGTTGTGAGTCCCATGTCCCTTTTGCAAGGAAGTTCCCCTTTGATACTTTATCAAGAGTTAATTATTTTCATTCCTAATGTTTTTGTGTTCTTGAGGCATCCTAGACACGTGTCGCAATATCACATTGTCTCTTCAGTTTGCTAAGAGCTTGATTTTATTGTTTTTTGGTCCTGTGATACCCCAAAATGATGATGCGTCTAAATAATTCTGAGGGCTAATGTTGTTTATAAAGTGTTTTATTTCCATGCCACTATCTTTTTGTCTCATCTGAAGTTGGCCCCCCTATTCCCTAGTTGTGAGCACCCATTAAAATCTACAAACACTAAACTTCAAGCATGGGTTAGTACCTACAAATTCCTCAAAATGCTCCTATGAAATAATGCAAAATGCTTCCTAAACATGATAACAAAACAAACTAAACTGAAAGCATGAAAGATACATAATGCACACCTATTCCATTGTGGATTGGTGTCACTTTGTTGTGAAAAGTGACCCTTTCCCAACCCTTGACAAGCTAAAATGCTGCAAATACAATGGTGATGGAGTACGAAGAGCAAAATTAGTTCTCAATCCAAGAGAGTAACTTTGCATAAGAGTTGTAGATCAAATTGTGGAGGATTTGAACAATAGAGGAGACCTCTATTTATGGCCAAAAGTGATAAAATAATGCCAAACATGGAGGATGTGGGACTAAAGATAAGCCAATGAAAAGAGGCCACTTGTCAACTTGTGATAGGATGAGGAATGAGCACATTTTGGTTAATGTGCCAAAGAGAGGGAGATTTCAAATTTGAATTTGAGAGTAAATGCTGAGTTTGACTTGTGCAAGGGACATGTAAGAGACATGTAAGGCCTTATAAATGCTTTGTTGGGTGTACATGTCCACTTGTTTTTGAATTCAAATTTGAGGGAATATTCCTCAAAGTTGCCATGTTGATGGAAAATGTTGATTTTAATAAATCAATAAATTGATTTATTGGTGCAAGTGGGAAAAGCTAGAGGATGTGACATGCATTAGATTAGATTTAATTAGGATTAGATTAGCTTAGGTGATGATTAGGTGATTTTGACCTTTTTGACTTAAATATTTTGATTTATTTAAATCAAAGAGGGATGAAAGGTGATTTTAGACTTAATTAAATAAAGGATTTGATTTATTTAATCAAGAAGGGTGATGTTAGGATCAAGTTGATTTATTTAATTTAAATTGACGACTTTAGGAGATTGATAAATAAACTTGATTTATTTGATGAATTGATGAATATGACCTAATCGAATACATTATGCCAATTTTGTGTGTCTACACTAGTAACTTTAAATTTTTTATTTTAGCACGTGCATTTCATGGAGGCTCTTGCCTTCACAGAGCTCTCACAATTCTGACACTTTTCCTTCATGAAATGGAAAAATGTCGACACATATTAAAACATGTGTTGAATTCTATCGCAAAGGAACAGACTTTCATGGAGCCATGGTGGGACCAACCTTTTTCTCTAGTGAAGTCACGAGATGATGACAAGTGTCAGCATCTTGAAACTTCACGATTAGTTCTTCTATCGTGGGAGGTACATTTTTGTCATTTTCACCCTTTGCAAGTAAGCGAAATAGTGACACATGTCCACATGGAAAAAAAGGAGATTATCACTTTGCATAGAAAAAATTAAACTAGCACAATAGCCATTGTTTTAAAGATCTACAGTCCATAATCAAACTGGGAAAATGTCTCTCATTGGTTGCATGTTCAAGAATGTGAGGGAAGTAATGGTGGATGGGATTGTTATCTACCAAATTCATGATGCTAAGGATAAATTACCTATCCAAATTCATTTCTCTCACAAATGCTAAGGTAATCAAATGATTTGCTATAATTTTTTGGATTGAACGAGGTTTTCTAGTGTGAATTAGGGTTTTCTACAACGTTTCAAACAAGTAAATCAATCATGTCTATGAAATTCAAGTAAAATTTAGGGTGTAAGGGAAATTATTTTTAGTTTAGAAACAGAAAAATAGTGAAGAATTAAGGGTATATGTTGCTAAATTTTTCTCAAACCCTTAGACAGGAAATAAATTTCAAAAAACCCTAGTTAGCAATATAAACCCTATCCCTCTATAATTTCACAAAATGGCTAGAATTTTGGCTACGAAGAGAAGACCACTAGAAGAGGAGATAATTACCTTTACTAGGGTCATCAAAGAGATGAAAGGTTGGTCTGGGGTCAGGTAGTATTATAGTCAAACTTATGGATCAGGGTGGTGGGTGCAAGGACCCCATCATTCCAGAGGAAGGATATACAAATGTTGTTTAAGTGCATGTATATAGAAAGGCCTATGCAGGTAGGCCAATACTTAACATTTGGAATCTGGGGTTAGGCAAGTTGGTGGTGCCTAATATCTTTATGAATGCATAATTGATAAGGTAGCTGGCTATGACATATGACCCCAATTCTAGGTCTTTATTCACTATTAATGGTCAAAGATTGCTACCATTGGATAAAGATTAAGTATGTAGGGTATTTCAATTATACCAAAGGGGCCAAGAAAAGAGTTGCAGAGGTTCGGTAGGGGTGATTTGGAGCCCTTTTATTATGAAATATTTGAGCCCTACTTTCTAAAGACCTACTTTTCATTGATGAAACTCTTAGGGATTGATATCAAGATCCATATCCCTTTAAATGTGATGGTATTGGTAGTAGAAATTTAGAGTAGGGATGCCAATAGACCCTATGATTTTTTAGGTATGTTGCTGATCAATTGCACATGTCCCTTTGTGCAATCAAAAGAGATCCCTCCAACCCTATAAGTTTCATGTAGTATTCCCTTCTACTACACATGATATTGTATGTAGTGTTATAAGTATGCCCACCATAGTTGCAAATCAAGACCATAGGGGAAAAGAATGTAATGCTACCAGTCCAAGAATGGATGTACTTGTGGGACAAGGACTGTAGGCATTCCAATTATGCTACTTTTGAGGACTTTTTTGTCAACCCTCTAAGGAATGGGCTAGGCCTCCCCACTAATTGGGGATTTTCACAAGAGGTAAGAAGATTCTTGAGGCCTCATGACCTCACCCTAGAGAAGAAGATTGATCACAAGTGGGATGATTGGTTCTTCTATTCAAATGCTATTGTAATAAGGGTTTTTGGGACCCCGGTTGCACCCCATGTGAATCCTAAGGATTTCCTTGATAGATTGGCCTTTCTTGAAATCATGTGTCATTTGAATGAATCTGATGAGATTCATTTTAGGAATAACAAGAAACATTCCCTTCTTCCTATTATTGTAGAATTTTCAAATTTTATGGCATTGAATAGGGATGGTATGGAGATGATCCCAGATAAATTGCTCCCCTAAAAATTAAAGGTAGAAAAAGCCAAAAAATTTGATCCAAAAGGCTTCATCAACAAAGAAAGGGGAATGTATAAGTTGTCAGCCTATCATCATGTACCAAAAAAAATTGAAGATATAATTAGGAACTACTCCTCAAAGAGTTAGGAAACCAAGAGAAGGGAGCTATGGGTTAGGATACAAATTGCTGAGAGCAAAAGGATGAAGGTTGATCCATCCTTCAGAGAGTCATTTCTGCATATAAGGGACCCCATAGTCAAGATGATGACTATGCTTGATAATGCTAGCCAATTTCTGACCAATGTACCATAGATTCCTCCAAGAACTTTAGGTGCTTCCTCTTCATCGAGAGAAGAGGTGCCACAAATTCCCCAACTAATAACCCGATTACAAGTTATTGATCCAATTATGGGTTTTGTAGTTAACTATCTAATTGATTCTGAGGAGATGGATGAAGATGCACTAGTAATCCAATAGGAAATTATTCCTCCTAGGATGCTTATTGAGAGGTGCATACATAATAGGATGATCATCAATTTTGAAACTGGTGGAGACATTATTAATAATATAAGGGAAAAGGCCACCCAAGAGTTCTTTAGTGATGAGGAATTTAATAAAACCCAAGAGTTCAAGGACTTGCAAGGGGGAAGAGTTGAGGGAAAACCTCACTACAACTAGCTTCTCTGAGCAGGAGAAAAAGGCCACCATTGAGGAATTATGTAAAAGGGTAAATCAAGAGATGGAATGAATGAATCTTGAGAGTGGAAGGGAGTTAGTGAAGAAAGAAGGATGTCTATTGCTACTAGGCTGGGATATTTCCTCAAACATTTCTTTTGATGCAATTAGGAAAAAGCATGGTGAGGATCCAATTTTGAGATCAGAGGAACATGCTGAAGATTTATACTTTGGATTTGGATTCCACTCTGGGTATGAAACCTTCACTATTTGGTCAATTTTCCCCAATACTAATAAGCCATAGTATATATCCAACCCAAATGATCTTACCAAGAATATTTTTGTTAGGAGGGTTGGAGACACAAGTGCTACACAAGAAGCTTCTTTAGTAGTCAATGCAACTCTTTTCATAGAAGCAATTGTGAAGAAGTTGCAAGTTGATCTAGATAGGGAAAATACCCTAAATCAAAACCTTGAGCAAATGATCAATATAGTATGGGGGTCATTTACCCCACCACAAAAAGTAGAGGATGCTCAGGCCTCACACAACAAAAATTAATTAGAGGCCGAGGCAAGGGAACTAAGGGAGAAGCTGAAACAAAGAACCACAAAGGTTAGATCAAGAAGAGAAGCATCTGCAAAAAAGACCTCTGATTTGGTGGACAATATTTTAGGGTATAGGTTGTCCATGATTCCTTCCCATGTAGAAAAGGTGTGGGACAACTATGCAAGGTTGAAGGATGCTTTCTATACTCAAAACAAGATGTGGATGAGATTAAAATGCATGCAACTCAAGTTGTCCCAGGGAGTAGAGTTGTTGATATTGCCGGCTAGCAATTAAAATTTTTATAGCAGCCTTGTGTCTAACATTTTGAAGGAGTCAGATTGTTTGGATGACAATATGAGTTATCACAATAGATATAAATATTTAATGAAAAGGGAGCTTAACACCTTTGAGGGATTTGAGGAGTTCCATATGCCTCCAATTTTGGTTAATGAGGGAGAGATTGTGGAATGTGCAGAGTGGAGATCAAAGTTTACCAACCTCCTCACTCCCATGTGCAATAAGATAAATAAGGAGGGTGAAGTTGATGGTGACTAGTTAAATGATAGTATGGATGCACTTATCAAATTGGAGTATAGTGATGAGTTCCTCAAAAATACTTTTAAATAGTCATTTTATTGCTTAAAAGTATTGGTTATATTATTAATTAACATGACTGGTAGTAGACTATATGTTTTGATTAGGGGTAAAAAATGGGTTTTGAAGGGGTCCAAAACCCTTTACAAGAGAAGATAGCTGAACCTTAAGATAACATTAGTAAGCATAAATCAGCCCAACAACATTAAGCTGCAAGAAAGATAACTCATAAACCACCAACAACCCAACATTAGCCACTAACAGATAATCATGACATCACATGATACAAAAGATACACAAGCATGGGCCCGATGCCTAGATACAACCTGGTTTTATCTGGGACCAAAAACCCCACCCAAGTTTTGACTGAAATAAAAACCACTTGAAACAATCAGGCATCAAACCAACACAACAACAACCACCCATTTGCTCAGAAACAACAGACCATAACCCATCAAAAGAAAATTTAATGGTTAAGACCACCATTAAACCCAACCTCCTAATCAAAAACACCAACACACAAGAGGAGAGACACCCCTTGAAGCTCTGAAACGCACTGCATACCAACTCCAAATCCACCTCAAGAGGACTGAGCTCCCCTCTATAGGAGAGGATACTATGAAAACCCAATAAACCAAGAGCACACTTCTTCATCAACCTCAACCTCCACCTCAATAGGAGAAAATTTTGCCACAATAGGAACACCGCCAGAGGAAACCAAAGAAGAGGACAACCATCCACATCCAACACACCCACCTCCAACTCAATAGGAAATGACTCTTGACCATCAAGAGCTATCTTTGCCTCAACAAAAGACATAGTGCATAGGAAATGGAAGAGAGTCAAAGCTCCAGAAGAATGGAGAGACACACCATCCTTTGGTTGAGCATACAGGAGCTCCAAGAGAAGTGCAGGAAACCAGAGGGCCACCTTAGCATCCTTCAGCATAAATTTTTTTTGGGTGTTCAGGAAAAGCGTGAAAACAAACCCAGCCATCAGCAAAAAACAATACCAAATACAATAGGAAACCTTCTGCCAACACAAAGCACCATACCAACAACTTCTCCAATAAAAAGTTGTGAAAAACCAACAAAGAAATTCCACAAAGGAAACAAACCCCAAAAGATGAATAATCTTCATAGCTCAAAGTGGGTTCACAACAGGGCACCAATCCAGACATAGAAGTTGGAATAGAACATAGAGCATACAACAATAGGCCTCAAGAACCATCTCCATCAAAAGAAGCCAAGTAAACAAAACCCCTCGGCCAAACCAACGAAACACCAAGGAGAAGGAACCAGCCAACCAAAACAGAGCAGCAGAAACGAACCCAAGAGAATGGGGTTCCAACCAAATCCTACCAAAGAGAAGAGACTAGGTAAGGCCCAAAGGAAAGCCTTACCCTCGAAACTAGAGCTGAAGAGAGCGATACTTGAAGAGGCACAACTCCATAAGAAAAAGAGACCAGAATGACAGAGATCCAAATCTTCCATCACCCCAAAAGACAAAGAAAAATGAACAAGCCTCCAGTAGAGAAAAGCCAAGGCGCACAAGCCTGAATGACAAAAATCCACAACAATATCCCACCAAACAAGATCAACCCCCAACCCCTCACACACTACCAAAACTACATAGAGAATAGGAAGATCACTCTTCAATGTATGCCAGTAGAGATAAGGAAACCATAGAGCAAGGGAAAGAGGGAGATCCCCTGAAAAGGAAACAACAGGGTCGGCATAGACATCCCCAACGCCAACAAGGAGAAGAGAGGGCACAAACCAGACTGAAGAAACCACCAGCGACTCCTCCAAAGGACACCATGCTCCCAATCAGAATGCAACAACATCAACGACAAAAACCAAGTCTTCAACATCGACATCCTCATCTTCATCATCCCCATTTTCCTCCTCAGTCGAACCCACAACAGAACTCAAAATTGCACTCCCTCCTGAACTCCCTCCTAAGCTCCCACCCATCGCTAAAATTTAAGTTATCCGACGGTAGACTATATGTTGATATATTTACTTTGTTTACTTTATGTTTGACTAAATTAGTAAATATATTAGAGGTAATACCTTGTATTGAATGCATTTCTTTTGTGGTGATAATGATGATTTAATTATGCACTTTTAATCTTTAACTGTCATAATTAGTATCCTATTCTTAAAGATCTTATTCAGGGTATTTAAGACTAATGATTGATGACTTAGTTCAAAGATAAAGTTAAACTCCCTATTTAACCACATGAAGACAATCACACTCTTGATCACTCCAACTGGATGATGAATCATTGAAGTTTTGAATCAGCTCCTCTTAGTCGGTTTGGGAACTTCTCGTCCCAACATTGACCTGGTGTTTTCCCTCTATCTATTTTAGTCTTTAGTTTAGACGCCTTGTATCTTGGCGGTTAATGCCATGTTTTGAATTCAATAAGGATATAGTTATAAATATCCATCTTTAGGTTTTAGAAAGGAGTTAGATAATTTTTCAATTAGAATTTGTAATTGCTGCACTACTTTGTTCTGTGTCCCTATTTGGATGAATTTGAATGAAAATAAGAAGTTAACTCGAATCACTGTGTTAGGGTTCTCACCAAAGGAAGAACAGGGACGACGAAACCAAAGGAATTGACCTTGTGTGGTATTTCTCTAAGTTTATTTTATTTTTGTTTAGTGGATATTGAATCTTGAATGTTAATTCTGTTTGAATCATTTTCAATAGAGCTGTGTTTAATCAATTTTAAGCTAAAGTTCATCATGGTTAGAATGGCTTATTATCTTATAAAGTTTATTGGGTTAATAAAGATTTAGATGAACTGTTTGTAGAAATTAAGTTTGACAATTATCTGTTAAGTTTAATAGAAGCAATGATGGAAACTTATGGAAAGATGAAATTGAAACTTGTTTGGAATTTACTCATGGAAATTAGTGTTTATGTTTTCTAAATTAATAATTATTTCCTTGCAATTTATTTTTGTTCTTTAAATTAGCATTTATTTTCTAGCAACTCTTAAAATAGATTTCCTTTGAAGTAAATTAGAATTGAATTTAAATTTCAAACTCTAGATTAAGAATTAGATTAATTTTAGTCTTTTCCATGAATCAGTCTCAATGCAGTCAAGAAAAGTCATAAATAAGTCAATAGAACTTTAAATTAGGAAATAAGATAGAATTAATCCTTAGGAATTAGTCATTGAAGTTCAGCTCCTGAGAGCTCTTGAGAGCTCCTGAAAGCTCTTGAAGGAGTTAAATTGAAACCAAAAGTCACTGTTTACAATGCAAAACTCCCCAAAAATACGTGACAAAAATCCTTATCGCATATAGCTCTAAGACACACCCAGTTTGATAATTAAATGACTAAATGATGCAAGTTGTGACATCAACAACCTTTCCCATCATATAGTTTGATTGGTTTTCCAGACTTAGTGTAAGTTTTGATTGGCAATGACTATAGGGCACATTTGGAAGAGGTCAGTAGCTTTTTTCCATGAAGGATTGACACCTCAACAGAGTAGGTAGAACACATGGAAGAGTAGGATGATACAACTTGAGTTGTGTTTCAATCAACTTCAAGTCACTAGATATAACTGCTGCATGGGTTTTTCATACAAGGAATTTTAGAGATTTCCTATCTGCTACAGGAAGGAATTTTGAAGATTTTCTATCATATGTTGACTTTAATGTTGTAGGTGATCTCCCAACCACTTTTGGAGCAACTGCCAATTTTTGAACCACTTTTTATGTTATAAATTTTGAATCACTTTTGGTGGTTGAATGAAGCCTTTTGCTTGTTGCTTCCTTTGTGTCTATAAAAGGTAATTTTGAGCCTTATTCAAGGGGTTCTACCTCTTAGTTTTTGTAAGTATTTGTATAGGTCTTAGTTTCTATAGTTGATTCCTCTGAAGCTTAAATAGGAAATGTTGTAAGGTTTTCTCTATAATAACAACAAATGACCTAAATGCTCATTACATTATAGTTAATGGTGTCTATTAGTTTTATCATTCTCTCCATTGTTGTACTTGCTACTCTTGAATCATTATAATCAAGTATTATCTCTTGGTTTACATTTCATATTTTGTGTTATGAATGTATGAATTATTTGTTTCTATTCAAGGAATAGAGAAATCTTTCTTTTAGTTCATTCATCTAGGGTTGTGGTGTTGTAATATGAATCTTCATGTAGTTTTATATTGTTGTTTATTTATTGGTTTCTTGCTATAAGGTAGCAAGTTCATCAAAAGCCAAAGGGTTGGTTTGTTGTCAGAGTTTTACTACGTTTCCAGACTCTATGTGGATAAGGCACTGGTCAATCTAAATCTTAAAGCTAAAAATTTGATAGAATTAGATATAAAATTAAAATAAAAACCTTTAATTTTCTATATTTTTATTATTTTATGCCTATTTCCACACTGCAAGGAATCATAGAAAATATAGAGGGTTCTTGAGATGATTTAGCCCATAAGGTTACTCTTTTGCCATATCAGTGTGAAGAATATGTTATCAAAGGCATAATTGCATGTTGTAGTTGTTGCATGATGTTATAGGGGAACACACCTTGGTTTTGCATAGCCTAAAGTGCGAAGGAGAATTTGTACATTTGTCTCCTATTTGTTGGCCAGTGACCTAGGGTTTTTGTATATAAGAAGTAGCTAATCTTTAGGAAAACCATACAATTAGTTGGAAACGCCAACAAGAAACACTCTGTCAAACACAACTTCCACTACTATGTGATCCAAAACCTAAAACTCTAGATATAACACCTTTAGAGACTACTGATCATCATATCTAAACAACATAAGCACATCTTCAACCATGAAGAAATGTGAAGCACAACATAGAGCACACTGCTATCACCTTTTACACTTCTCTATTCAGATTTTCTCAAAAGCAATTGGAAACCAAGTGAACATTCTGCATAAAAAACACCATCTCAACACAACTACACTAGAGGTTGACATCAATATCTACAACACTTGCTCAACACCACAACTCCTTCTCATCACATCCACACTTGGGGTTGGAATCAATGACAACAATGATGACAACATAGTGCAACAATATCTGAATCTCTAACACTTTTGACACAAAGTGATTCATTGGAAATGATGATTTGAGAAAGAAGATGGAGGACACAAGGAATTTTGATTTGGACCAGTTTCCTTAGAACCTAGATGAGGTGAACTATTTGGATTCCATCAAACCACTGATAGCCTTGAATGCAACTTTGATTGAAACTTTCAAGTGAAGTTCCAATTTCAATCATGAATTTTTAGCAAGTTTTCAAGTAAAAAAATATCAGTTATAATAAATAACACTTCCATCAGATGAATAGTAGAATACACCACAAAACTTGATAGAATGATTTGATAATGAGTTTCCAACTCAGCTCTATGCAAAGTTGTCTTTGACCAAGATTTTGAATTTCCTTTATGTATTTCTTTGTTTGAAAATAAATACAAAACTCAAATTCAATAATGTGTTCAATTATTTGTATCATTTATTTCTCAATTCAAGAAAAACTCTAATTTCTACTACTAGATGCACATTAATGATTTCTAATGTCAACTGTATATACTACTGTTGTTAATATGTTATTAAGCATTGAGTTCATGTAAAACTTATTAGTATGACACAATTAAAATATGAAATTATTAACAATATATTAATTAATTAATAAATGAAAATTAAAAATTGTGTTTAATAACTAATTAACCAATTTGAAAATAATGTTTAAAATCTAGATTCTACTTTGAAACAATGGAAAATAGTAGTACGTCAATTTATTCAATTTGATTCATAATTTCATGGAATACAATATAAAATATCATCAACTACATATTAGAATATGGAATTCATGAAATACAATATAAAATTTAAATACCTAGAAAATACTAAATCCCTAGACAACAACTAAAATTTAGAATATAGAATCTACATTAGAAATTCAGAATAGTGGAAAATACTAACTTACGTTAATTTATTCAATCTAATTCACAATTCATGGAATACAATATAAAATATTGTCAACAAAAATTTGGAATATGATTCATGAAATATGGTATATATACCTAAAAGCTGTTAAATCTCTTGCATTTTCTAATTCACCTCCTAGTCCTCACTCTAATGATGAGATTGAGAGTCATCTTGACTTTGAGTTTGATCTTCATTTTCTTCACCTTGCATACATCTGCTTAATTGCATCTCAAGTTCAACATTCATTGTCATTGTTATTTGTGCCACTGCCACTAATGTTTGAAGTGTTGCACAACCCTCTTCTATCACATATGGACTTCCAAATTGTGAGTGCCCTTTCAAAAGGAAAACATGAGATATCATACCTAGTTGAATACATCCTCAAGAAAATTTCTAAATTATTGTCTAGTTTATTTCTTACCTTTGATTTCAAAAACACCAATGCACTGGAAAATATCTCATCCTCCACCAACCCCAATATCATTGTTTGAGATAAATTAGCAAGTTTGAAATATTTCAATAATGAATCACATAATATTTCACTTTGACCAAAGGTTTCCCAAACCCTTATTATTGATCCTGCTTGCATGAGATTCTCCATGGATTCAAACTGGTCAATCATACTTGTTACAAAATGAGAAGCTTGTTCTCTAAGCTTAGTTTCATTTATAATTCCTTCTATTTTTTGTTAATTGTATTATGAACTTCTCAAAAAGTGTTCAACCAAGGTAATTATTTTTTGATATGAAATGATTTTGGTGGATGGTGGCCTGGGACCCAAAATTGAGGATATACTATTAGTGTAGGTTTTTTTAATATTTATTTTTCCTACAAATTATTAAGCATACTTAGGTTATGTGAGACATGGTTTATGTGAGGACACATGGAGTAATCCATCGATTACATGTGTTGCTCTCACCCACACTTGGGTGGTTGAGTCTCACACCCTCTTTTGGCCTTTTATGCCACCTCACAAAACCACTCTCTTGTCTCTTTCTGAGTAGGTTATGCCACCTATTTGGCATTTTCCAAGTAGGCATAACTCCCACCTAATTTGGTTATTTGGGAGTTATTACCCCTTTTAGAATTATATGCCCATATTTAGCTATATAATCAACACTCAACTCTCCCTCCTATCTAGTTCAGTTGAACTCATATAAGCTCAATTAGTTCAAGGGAGTGCTAATGCATATTGTATCATTTTGAGTGGATAATATCATCATTCTATTATTGCACCATGTTCCAACATTTCATCCTCTTGCTACTCTCGTGTAGAAGGTTAATCTTGGTTTTGCAGGTGATCCTGGGTGCTCGAGTTAATCTAAAACTCTTACATGGTATTAGAGCATTGTAGATCTACAATCCCCTTCTCGAATTGGGAGAGATTCAACATTGAGCTTTTATTGGGTGTGTTTTTAGCTGAAAAGGACACCACCATCGCATCTGGGAGGATAAAAAAACTAAAGATTGACTGTCCAAATGATGATTTTTGACGTGCTATCAGTCAGAGGTAGAGGAGGCAATTTTTTTTTGGGCCATATGGACATACATATCCGTATGTGGTCGTACAACCCTTGTGTCATTATATTTGAAGGTTTGTAGAATATTCTGGTCAAATCAACATATTCGTGTACCATGGCTAAGTGTAATTATCTGTGTATGATCTGCATCATCCTACCCATGCCTGCATCATCAGTTGTAGTCAATCGTACCCTTTGTTATGATTTAGCGGTCAAATCGACATACTTTTCCATCACGAACTTCATTCATTATATGGCTATTGGTACCTTGCTTTTATTCTAAGTCAAATCTATGCCAGTATAAAAACTCATTGATATCGACATATTTATTGTCCCTGTCGACTGAGCATTAAGCGTACTAATCTAGTCACCACAAAGCTGGTTTACAATTTTTGGGAGGATCTAATTTTTGCTGAAATCACATATTTTTAGAAAATATAATGATTTAAGCCTTAAAAAGTTCCATTTAAAGAATTCCAGTTGAAGATGGTTTGATCAAACTACCTTAAATCAAACCCCCTTTGATAGAAACCTGCTAGTTTTAAACCATACCTATAACGGAGTCTCCTTTACACCTATCAAAATGCTGATAAAAAACCACTTTTGATTTACCTTTTGGAGGATCAAATGAATTAATTTAAAATTTATTTTTTATAAGTATGTAGTCCTTATTATAAGCTTTCCAACAAGTATAATTTTAAATAAATATAATTTTATTATTTAATTTATTTTTTATTTCTCGTGAATGTAGGTTTTTCACCGAAAATCAAGCTCTCTGTTATGCAAATGTGGAAAAATAGCAGATTATAATTTTTTTAAAAAAAATATTAGTGCACCAGATATTGAAGTCCTTGATCCAACAAAAAAAAAAGTTTGAATTTCGATACATACGAAAAAAGTTACGCGTTATACGGTCATGCTATGTTTGAATTATAATTGGTTTGAATTCAAAACTTGATTAAAGAAAAAATATTCAATAAAAAGCTATCTAACCAAGTGGAAGCACTAGATATTAGAGTTATGAATCTAAATTTGAAAGAATTAGAATTTTATCCTTCATGGAAAAAAGTTATGAGTTATACGGTGAGCGTCACTTTTTAAAAATGTTGTTTTCTAAAAAGAACTAGTTTTGAGGGAGATGGAAAAAGAAGTGCAATCTGATTCCAAAATTTTTGAAAAAATATATTTAGAATCTATAGACAAAATGTCACAAAACTATAGTTTGCATCATCTTCAAATTCCTCACGATTTAGCTGCTATAGGTGCCTGAAAGTGAAGATTTAGTTAAATTTTTTTATTTCAGTGTCCAGTTTGGCCAAAAATTGTAAACCACTATTGTAAGGATCATGTACTAGTGATTATTCATTTGCTGCGCTCCTATACCCACCTATCACTCATGTACAACCACATGTTTTCAATCAATATTTTTTATATGTATTAAAATTTTTATTTAAAAATTTGTTCAAAATAAGGGTTGACGATTATTTTGTGTAACCACGGGGTGGGGTGGCCTGTAGGTGGCATGCGAGAGCCGCCACCGGGGCACCACCCCTTCTTTGCCCGCCAGCCACCAATGGGGGTGGTGGTAAAAAAAATTATTTAAAAAACCTTATGCTTACCTATGGTCATATGTTGTGACCAGGGGCCACATTTTTGTGCTTGGTTAGTGTTGAATTTTGCACCTAGTTAGTGTAAAAGGTCATTTTTGATGGGTTTTTTTCATTTTTGCATAACTTTTGATCTAGATGGAAAAATTTTGCAAGCAAAATATCATCAAAAAGGTGGTGGTGTGTACTTTCTAGTGGTATTGAGGAGCTCTACATTGCCATCCATGCAATTTTGTGTCATTTGATCTTTGTACTTTAGTTTAGTTCCAGATCATCTTTCAATCGACTGTTGCTTCATAGATTCCAAAGTTGTGCTAGTTTGCGAGTTTTCTAGTGTTCCTTGGCATCGAGTCTAATGTTGCTTCATCATGATTCCAACTTGAGTCCTTGAGTGACTCTAATATGGTTTCTAGCAAATAGAGTTATCTTTCCTTGCTTGCCAGATTGAGGATTTTAGAGTTACTCCACAGTGTACTTCTAGTGCTTCTCCTTGTAGCAGGTTATCTCATTATGTGGGGGGGGGGGGGTTGTATGATCTCTCTTATGATCCTTTGTATGGATAGAGATTGATTGAATTTGTGATGGATATCATTATTGTATTTTATCTCTCTTTTGGGGAGGAGTTTTATCCCACTAGGTTTTCTCCTTTTCTCTGGTTGTGAGAGATTGGTTTGTACATGGGTACCTAACATGGCCTTGTAGCTGAGACCCATATTTGCATCATTTCATCCTCTCACCCACCTAAGCTATGCTCAAGGGGGGGTTTTAGTGTAGTTTTTTTTAATATTTATTTTTCCTATAGATTATTAAGCATACTTAGGTTATGTGAGACATGGTTTATGTGAGGACACATGGAGTAATCCATCGATTACACGTGTCGCTCTCACCCACACTTGGGTGGTTGAGTCTCACACCCTCTTTTGGCCTTTTATGCCACCTCAAAAAACCACTCTCTTGTCTCTTTCTGAGTAGGTTATGCCACCTATTTGGCATTTTCCAAGTAGGCATAACTCCCACCTAATTTGGTTATTTGGGAGTTATTATCCCTCTTGGAATTATATGCCCATATTAAGCTATATAATCAATACTCACCTCTCCCTCCTATCTAGTTCAGATGAGCTCATATCAAATTAGTTAGTTCAAGGGAGTGCTAATGCATATTGTATCATTTTGAGTGTGATAATATCATCATTCTATTATTGCACCATATTCCAATATTTCATCCTCTTGATGCTCTCGTGTAGAAGGTTAATCTTGGTTTTGCAGGTGATCCAGGGTGCTTGAGTTCATCAAAAAATCTTACATATACAATAGACATGGTTTCAAGTATTTCATCTTGAGGGAATCATTCAATAATATTCAAGAAAGAGATTTTGCAATATATTTTAAAATACCACTTACAAATTTAACATTATTGTTAAAAGCTTCCTTTGTAACAATTTCTTCTCTATTAGAGTGCCCAACCATCATACAATAGTGCACTGGTATCTCAAATCCACGTACAAAGACACATTTAACTCCCTGCTTACATTAAACTGTAAAAAATATTAAAATTGTTCAAATCTATAATTAACTGCCAACTTATAAATTTTGAACTTCAAAATGGATAATCTAATAGATATCGATTATCAAGAGTCATGCATACATTCTCCATAGATTAGTATAAATTCATAAATATACATAGTTCTATCTTGGGATTTTTCACAAGATTGTTCATTTCATCCAGCATGACGAGAATACCAGATAAAGTTAAGAGTATCTTTGTATCGCTTAACCTATGTAAGAGGTCAGGAGCTTTGTCTACTGTGTTGTGATGTTTGTACATGTTACTACAATCAAGGAGTGATATTTTGGAAAAACTCGTTATGTTGGTCCATGCAAGGAGATCCATCTTGGATTGAAACATCCTTAAGAAGATTGTTTCTTGTTATTCCCGCAATTTTATTTTTTGAAATTCTGTAAAACATTTGGGACTTTGACATAAGTATGGGTAGAGCTCATGAACTAGATTTTCAAAATTTGATTCTCAAGGAAACTTGCTTAAAATTTTAAATGCTAAATTCATTCTATGGGCCATGCAATGAATGACAATCATGTATGGTGAAAAAGTAGTTTGTAACTTTATGTAAAGACTGTTCCTATGACCTTGCATTACTGAAGCTCCATCAACTCCTACACACACCAATTTTTGGGCAATTGTGAATTCATCCATACCTCCAATCTCATTCAAAGATTTCTTAACTAGTTCAAATAGATTTTGCGATGTTAAAATTTCCTTCATTTTATGAACACAATGTAGATGAGGTTGACAGACATATTGGTGTACAATATACACATGTATACATACACAAGAAGTATTATCTATCACAATAAATTCATCTAAAGATAATGCAATGAAGGTTGACTCTTTTATTTTTTCTTATAAATCTTGTTTTTCCATCTTAGCAAGATAACTTGCCCATTCCCATCCAGAGTTTATTGACCAATGTGTACTAGGAAATTTAAGAAAACATAAAAATAATAATAAATTATTATATTTTGGGTACTCGGTCATAGAAAATCCTCTCAAAAAAATATAAAAAAAAGACTCAATTGAAGAGTTTTTTCTAGTTATGCTTCTGCCAAATTTATCTTTCCAAGTTGAATTTTAATTGAACCTCCACATTCAACAAGCTTCATCATTCTTTGCATATGTTGATCATATTCCAAGGAATACTTAACATGAATATATTCTTCCTTTGATTTCCATCTTACCACTGATTTTCCCTTTTTGTCTATGATTTATTTTTCATAAACTTTATTGATATGATTTTCTATAGTGTCAAGATTTAGTTGCAACTTCTTGTTTGTTTTATATTTCCAACTAAAAATCTTACACTTGCATTCTATTGGAGGTTCATCTTTGTTTTGCATTCTCTACTAGTTCAATGAATGGGTACTTTGACATCCAAGCAATTTGAAAATTCCTTGGCATATCCCACTCATGCCCCATTTTTTATTTTCCTTTTTTCCTCTTCCTTGCAAAAACATCATCTATGACACCAAAATTTTCATCCAAGTCAATTAATTCATTCTGGCTATGTTGGGTATCTCTTAGACGTCCTCTGTGGCATTGCCATCCTCATTTGACTCAATTAACTTATTCTAATCTTTCTATGAGGTATTGCCAGTGCCTTCTTCATTAATATTTGCTGCAAGAGTTGATGATGTAGTTCTATCTTGATTTGATGGATCATAAACATTGCCAAAGTAAGACTTTACAGTAACTTTGCATTTTGGGCATTTTGATGGCCTCCCTTCACCACCTTGAGGACTCTTACTCTTGTTGCACTTGCTTCTTAACATCTTGATCTCTCACAAAATAAAATCTACCAAAAGATGGCTTTCATTTAAGGACATAGAATATAGGTCATATTCCCTACTCAATATCACCTTTAAGATTTAAGCAAGAATGACAAAGAAATAAAAATATTATAACACTATAAAAAATTATCACTTACTTTTAGGTTTTCACTGATTCGCTATTCATTAATGAAAAATTCATGAAGTTGTAAGTTTGTAACTTTCCAATAATCAACCTATTCCAACTTTCAAATCAAGAGCTCACTAGTTCAAAACTAAACAAAATGTGTAAAAATTAATCAAAGTTTTGATTGTATTTATATCAATCCATATTTGGCGAATTTCATGGGATTTTTAAATGGTATAGTAAAAATTTGGCAAACCTCACATGATTATACAATGGTACATTTAAATGTTGGGTGAATCAAACCTTGATGGAACACATGTGATGTAATTTTCAAGGCGATTATGGCCCTATGACTAGCATGGAGTTATCATAGTATTGGAGAAATGGGTCCTCATATGCAATTATTTTTTTAATGTAATTGATGAAATGTGTCCTAAAACATAATTATTTTTAATGTTATTGGTGAAATGGGTCCTCAAACACAATTATTTGTAAATTTAATTGGCGAAATGGGTGTTCGAATGTAGTGAACATTTAATGTTGTTGGAGAAATGTGTCATAATACACAATGTCATTTTAATAATATTGGGAAATATGTGGGTGATTTAATACATGATTATGAGATTCTAGGAAAAAATATTAATTAGATCATTGGAAAGGTTGATGTCATAAAATATTAGTGATTTAACTGGACCTCATTGGTTGCAATGTATTCACCAATTTCAAATAGGCTAAATAGAACTATTTTCTAATTAGCGACTTGATTCACCATTAAAAAATTTTGTGTGTTCCATATCAGTTTCTTTTTCATTTGGTGATGGGGGTTGTATGGTGATGGTTGTTGCACATATGTTACCTATGTTTGTCATTGTTTTTCATTGATGTCAACTCTTAGTTTGGACTATCATTGATGCTTACATTTGTATGTTGATGGTATACTATGATGATGTGCTAATAGTGATGTCATTGATTGGATGTGATTAAAGTAGCATTGAGAATGTTTGTTACTAGCATAGATGATATCATGATGATATATTAAGATGAGGACTAATTGTATTAATATGAGGATTATAAGTATTAAGACGAGGATCAAAAGTAATGTTGACATTGGGGATATGTTGTTGATGGTCTTTAGTATGTTGTATGCTCTCTTTTGTTGTTCCCGAGGAAGTATGTGTTGCTACTATAAGAAATTTGTGGTCTTTGGAAGTTGGTGTTTTTTCCATAGGAAGTTTCTTTGAAAATTGATTAGGAGAATGCTCCACATTCCTTCACCTTTGAAGATATGGTCTTGCAATTCAGGTTTTAGTATTTATGTTCTATGGACATTGGCATCTATCTTTTTAGGTCACCTATATTATTGAGGAGGTCAAGTAATAATTGTTGTTGGATGTTTATGGAATGCCACTTAAATGTCATTTGCACATCAATGGTTGATCTCTTTGGTGATGCATATTTCTTGAGTTGGTTATTTGAGTGATTTGTGGATGTCTAGTTGATAGGGCTTGTTCTCTTTCTTGTGCTATGTCCTTGGGGTATGCACAACCAATTGAGATTGTGTTAAGATGAGTTTGGGTCCTACCCTATCTTGTTGAGAACTGCATTGAGTAAATTCAATTGGAAGATGTGTTTTTAGGCTGACAAGTAATGTGCTATACATTTTTCTACACGTTTCCTTGTTGTTGACTTGGGATGCTATGCACCAACATGTTTGATGTTTGGGGCCACATTGGAAGATGTAATAAGTTGTTTTTAAGTCATATCTATCTCCTGGATATGACTTCTTTCACCACATTCATGTTTTTATGGTCGACTTGTTGAGGTAATTTCTTGTCACCTATTCTGGCTAAAGTAATTTGATGTTTTCCTTACTTGTGGAGGATCTAATAGCGGAAAAAAATAGTTGCAAGTGGTGTAAGAGTAGAATAGTGTAGTAATTAATGAGAGTTATGATGTGCTTCAATGCCTCAATTAGCAGAGGGTATTATTGACATATATTGTAAATTCAAATCTTCATGTATCTTGCTCATAGATAGCAAGTCTCCCTTGCAGGTCCTTGTATCTTTCCCTAAGGTTATGTGTCTCATACTACAACTTCTTATATTTCCCTTAAGGCTATACACCTTAGCCTACAAGTCCTTCAAGGAGCAGTGTGCTTCCTTAGGTAGTGTGACTTATAAAAAATTGTAATCTTATTCATATATTGTGAGAATTCTCATCATGGATTTTCCCTTCTTAGGTTTTGCACGTATATTTGGTGTTATCTTGTGCATGTGTGTTTATTTATTTATCTTTCACTGCCACTAATTTGATTAATATTTTTTGATCTATTTAAGGGTTGTTGATCTTGTTAGCAAACAAAATTTGCATTGTGCTGACTTGGGTTAAAGTTTTGAAGATACTCATTCACCCCCTATTAGTATCAAGGTGTGTTCAACAATTGGTATCAGAACCAAGTTCCTCAAAATGAGCTTAACTACTTGAGGAAGGTATGAGATGACACATGATGGATCTTACAAGGTACCTAGGTTTGATGAAATAAATAACACCTTTTGGAGAGTAAGAATGTGATCCCATCTAACATCTATAGGGTTTGGTGTTTGGAAATCTATCAAGGATGGTTACATTGCTCCTACTGCTCCTCCAACAGATCTTGTTGAGTTTGATATTTTTTTGGTTGGAGGCTTCTTAGTCCTTCACCTTGATTTGGAGGCCTTTTTAGTCCTTCATTCTCCTTTCTCTCTTTTGGAGAGGATTTTTCCTATGAGGTCTTCTCCCTTTTCTCCAGTTTTGAGAGATCTTTTAATTTTACATGGGTACCTCATGAGGCTTTATTTGCCGAGACCCATCTTGTATTCTCCTTTTAAGGTTTTTAGCGACTTCCTAAGTTCATCTTAATGGGGGTGTTAGAATAATCATGCTTTAGCTAATATTTAGTCTAATTTATTCTCATGCACTTAAGCTAAACATATGATTGATTTACTATGTTAACTAGAAAGCTATTATTAGATCATTTTGTCTCATTGCATTCTATTGTATTATTAGAGCTATGTTAACCTCATTATATTATCATGTCTTGTAATACTCTTTAGATTTTCTCTCTTGAATTCTATAGCCTTTTTTTTTGTTGAGGAATATTGCATATTATTGTTTGCAGCTCTCTTGTGTGGAAGACATCTTTGTTCATCGTTTGATCTTGTGGCTCGTATTTTTCACAATTCTAACATTGTACCTCTAAGATATTGAAGCACCCATTTAATTTCTACCTAATGCTCTTTACCTAGATTTTTCATGTATCTATTGACAACAATGACTACATGTGAAATATCTAGTCTTGTACATACCATCACATACATTAAACTTCCTATTGTATTGACATATGATACATAAGATGTATAACCATTTTCTTCTTTATTAATAGGACATAAACTTGAAGAAAGATTAAAATGAGAAGCTAAAGGGATATTTACTAGTTTCACATTCTTCATACTAAATCTTACGAGGATCTTCTCTACATACTTCTGTTGTGATAACCAAAGTTTACCATATTTTCTATTTCTATGTATTCCAAGCCCAAGATTTATTTTGTTGCTCCTAGATCCTTCATATGAAAAGTCCTAACCATCTAAGCGTTTAACCCATTTATCTCAACTATGCTTTTGTTTGCTACAAACATATCATCATATAATACCAAGATAATAAATAAACAAATTTTCAAACTTGTTAAAGTAAACACAATGGCCATACTCACTCCAAGTTGTAAAATTTATCTCATCATGAAAGAATCAAAATTCTTGTACCATTGCCTGGGAGTTCACTTCAAGCAATACAATGACTATTTGAGTTTGCAAACAAATTTTTTGTTGCAACCTTGAATAAACCCTTATGACTATTCTAGATATATCTCTTCATCTAAATCTTTATGTAAAATGTTATTTTAACATTTAATATATTTGATTTTATGAGAGGAGTATACCAAATACATCTCTACTAATGATGACTTTGTGGGTAGTAGGATCTCACAATATGTATCCCTTAATTACATCACCATAACCAACAAAGATAAATTTCTAAGATTTGGAGTCCAATTTAGAATGCCCAAAAACATCCGAATGAATATTATCTAGAATACTCTTGTATGACTACCTATTTTAAATTTCTTTCTAGGTTACTTCCCATAAACATAATGCTTGCAGAAATTTAATTTCAAAGATTTTATATTTGAAAGTAACTTACAGTTTAACAATATCTTCAACTCTTTCTCACTCATATAACCTAGTCGTTGATGCCATAAATGAGTAGATTCATTTATTTCCTCAAATACTACCATTGCTTCATTTAATATAGTACTCCTTTCTAGATTGTAAATGTTTCTAATATTTGTAGCCTTTATGACCACCAAAATTCTCTTGGACACTTTCAGTGATCCACCTTGAATTTTAAATTTATAACCTCTAGAATCCAAAAATCTCAAGGAAATCATTTAAAAAAAAATCTTGGTACATGTCTTACCTCTGTTAATGTCCTCACAATACCATAGAAGATTTTAATATTAATACTCCCAATCCCAATAGTCTTACAAAAAAAACATTATTTCCCTTACCAACATTTTCCCTTACCCTTTTTATCTTTTGACTTAGATTTGGATGCACCTCTCAAGTCTTTCCTTTTTGCTGTGGATTGACTCCTAACCACCATTGCTTTTGATGTAGAAATTTCTATGTTAGATTTCCTCCACACCTCTTTAGACAACAAAACTCCCATGATAAAATCAAATTCAAGAGTGTCAATTGTGTTAAAGCTAATATAAGTGACTAAGTGATTCAAGGATTTAGGTAATGAACACAATATGCAACTGTCTTGTCTTCATCTTTAACTTTTACACCCATACTAACTAATTAACATAAAAGAGTATTGAAAATATTTAAATGTTCAACAAATTTCATACCTTCTTTCATTTGTAAACTATACAACTATCTCTTCAAGTAGATCCGATTTGTCAAAGATTTTGTCATAGAAAGACTCCATTTCATAATATTTTACTCCATAATTCTATTGTTGTTTCCTCTCCAATAATATTTAAACGAATATTTTTTCTAAACACAACTAAATTATGCTAAGAGCTCCTATATCTAGATCCTCCCAATCCTTATTAGTAATATTTGCAAATTTCTTAGACATCCCTACCAACTCTTTGTGTAATCCTTGTTGCACTAACAAATCATGCATCTTGAACTTACATAGCTCAAAGTTATTCTTCCCATTAAATTTTTCCATCTTGAACCTTTCATTCGAAACCTTCACCATTTGATGCTACAAAACAAACACTAAATCCTTACATAGACATTGAAAAATAATTGCTTTGATACTACTTGTTGTGGAAACAAAAATGTAAAACACACAAAAATAATATTGCAGCACAAGTTAGCTGCAAAAAAATAATGAAAAAAATTAAATGGAATAACAAAATAATAATAATAAAGTCATGGAATATTTGGAAGGAAAGGAACAACATAGTGTTTAGGGAAAAAGAGAAGCTGGAGGGGGAATTGTATGAAAAAATTGTTAGGGAAATAAAGGAAAATTTATCTTTAATCCCAAGAAAAATGGTTGATAAAGCTAATTGGTCTCCTTTTGACATTGGTACGGCTAAAAAGTGGAACTCAAAATTAGCTGTGTTAAAAATCCCCACGCCTGATGCTAGTGGGAAGGAGAACGCAAGATGGTCTTTGCCGCCTTTGGGATGGTTGAAAGCCAATTTTGATGGTGCTGCAAAAGGCAATCCAGGGAAAGCTGGCTGTGGGTGTGTTTTAAGGGACAACTCAGGGGCTTTTATTGCGGCTTTTGCTGTGGACATCGATACCCAAACTAATCATGTTGTGGAAGCTGTCGAGGCTTATCATGCGGTTAACTTAGCTTTCAAGATGAACATGAAATGTCTTTGGCTGGAGGGTGACTCAATGAATATAATAAATTGCATTCTTGGGATTACGCCTCCCTCATGGACAATTAAAAAGTGGATCAAAGATACAATAATCTTATTAAGGAAATTCAATAAAGTGAAAGTGTCCCACGCCTATAGAGAAGCCAATAAGGTGGTTGATTATTTTTCCAATGAAGGGGTTAAGAGGGGCGGGGAAAACACGTGGAGGAAGAATGACTACCTCCATTCTGAGGTGAAAGCACTAATTTATTATGATTCAATGCATGGAAGAGAAGCTTGTCTTCGTCATGATGAAAAGGATAAAGATTAGGTACGTCGATTTCATTAGATTTGATGGGACCGACGTCATTTTCTTTTTCAAGAAGAGTCTCCAGCACACTTTTTGGGTGTTTGATAAAACATGCTTAAACGGGACCCAGAGTATCTGTAGGGTGTGGTATAATAGAGCTGTGAAGATGGGAGGAGAGAGAAAATGTGTGGAGCCGAGCAGCTTTCAAGAGCATAGAAAGAATGCTAAAGCCTGGGAAAGAATTGAAAAGGGAGGTTTAGTCCCGTTTTTGGAAAGGCTCCATGGTACTGACGAGGGGATGCTGGACTATTTTGTCAAAAATTGGAAAAATGGTGAGATTGTGTTATTTGGCAGGAATGTTAAGCTGAATAAGGAAATAATTGGTGAGATTACTGGTCTTTCGACTAAGGGTGTGAAATTTTATCCGGACCATCGGTTCTCTGATGAAGTGGTCATAAGATTTCCTAAAAAAGACAAGGAGAAGGCTAAGATGGTTAAGGTTGCCAATAGCTACTTTGATGTGGAGTCCATTAAATCAATCTGGAGGAAGGTTTTAAGAGTTATAATGGAATATATCATGGTTGACGGGCGTTTCACTAGGGTGTATGGTTATCACTTTGCCATTCTGAATCATTTCTATCACAAGGTTCGTATTTCTCTGCCTTTTTACTTATTCTCTTCTTTGAAGAATTGCCCTGATGAAGTTGAAAGAAACCCTAGAGGGACTTCTATTATTCATCCTAGTCTTGTCAGGCTCATCTATGAGCATTATCAAAATTTACCTGCTTTGCCTAAAATTGTTGATATTGGGGATTTGGATGAAGAGGATACTAAAAGTAGTAGGGAGAATGACCCCCTGGCCCCTCCTGCTTGTGCCCCTATTGGTCCTAATTCCATTGCTCCCCAGTCCCTATCTTGTTGAAAAGTCCTTTTGGATTTTGTTCCGCCTTCATATCCTAATTTGCAGTCCTTGCATGATTGCCCTATCCCTGGTTTTGCCTCTCTGCCCTGTCCTAATCTCCAGCTATCTCTTGGCTACCCTACCCTAGGTTTGGTCTCTGGTTTTAAAGGTACCTCTGTTATGAAATTAGTCTCGCACTTTGGGAATTCTATGGAAATTCTGTCTGATAAACCTATGGTCAGTAAAGAGTCGGCCCCTAGTGCCCCTGGGTCTGGAAATTTTGGGGATGCCCCGATTGATTCCCCTAATCAGGATGAAACTAATTCTGCCCTGAATAAGCTCAAGTCTGAGGATATTGTGAGTGTGGCGGAAAAAAGTACAGATGGCCTTTTTACTGTTCTCAAGTGGACCCAGAGGGAAGTCTGTGAGTTGAAAGGCCATAATAGAGATCTCAGCAACAGAGTCATGGATTTGGAGCAGAAGATTTGTTGGAATTGTAATGAGAATGAGGGACAGGAACCCCCCTTACTGAGGAAAAGACAGCATTTGCAAGAGGAAAGATTGACAAGGCTCGAGTGTGATATGTCCAAGATAGGCCAAAATATTAGGGCCACTGTGGCGAATAATCTCAAAATTGCCAGGTATAACACTATTATCATCAATGCTATGGTGGAAAAGCTCGAAAAAAATCAAAAGGGATCGCTAGTCGTGGATTTGGATGCGGACAGAGGCTGCGGGAGATCTGTTGTTGAAGGGATTTCGACTCGCACTCGGGCTAATACCAAGAGGAAGACCCCAATTTCTTCACATACGGCTCAAATCCTCAAGCAGGGGTTACAGGATATGAAAGATGTTGAAAAGGAGGCTGGGGAGTTGTTGAACACCTTGGAGTAGTGCGTTGTTGTTAGTTTCTGGTTTTTTGGCGGTCCTTTTTTTGGACCTTGTTGTCTCTTTGTGCTGTCGTTTCCTTTTTGGGGCAGCTGTCTGTTTGTTTGGACTTATTTTGCTCTATCTTTTGTTGTTTAAACTTGGTGGTTTTAGGTACCTGTTTTTCCTTTTCAAAAACAAAATAATAATAAAACTTTGACAATATGTCAAGGAAACATCCACGAGGCAAAATATCAGTATTCTTATCACTTAGAGAAATTGATTACAATCTTCACATAGCTGCTGCTATTCAATTACAATTCATTACATTGATTTTGCCTTCAAAACAACAAAATATATATAATATTTTCAAAACGAACAAAAAAAAACCAACTTTATTTTATTCCTTTGTTTTTATTGGTTTATCTTTTTAAAGATCAGATTTTGCTGTATTTCTATTATTGTTGTCATTATCCAACAATGACAACAATAACAACCAATCAGACATAATTCTTTAGTCCATTTTCATATTTGTCCACTGATTCGTCGGAGTGCACGAAAGATGACTGTGACTTTGATTTGGCATGGTTGAGCATATCCTGGATGAAGGTATTTATGTTGTTGAAAGAAGAGCCTCCCGCCATCACTGCTTTAGTTGCAGCTTCCTTCAGCTCGGTGGCTTTCTTCTGCAACTCGTCGCTCTGCATCACCCTCCTCACTGCACTCTAGTCCACCTCTTCTTTCGTCACCAATCTCCAATCGTCAACGTCCACATCCTTAAAATCCAACCCAACCTTCCATATTTCTTTGGCGAATCTGCAATTGAAGAATTGATCACCGAAATAAGGCCAGACAATCATGGGCACTCCCATGCTTATGCTCTCCATACTTGAATTCCATCCGCTGTGTGTCAGAAATCCTCCCACCGAAGGATGTGCAAGCAACTTCAATTGCGGCGTCCATTTAACAATCAACGCACGATCTTTGGTTCGCTCTTCCAATCACTCGGGCAAAACAGCAGCCTGCCCCTGAGCAATGTCGGAGCGAAGAACCCACAAAAAGGCATGCCCGCTCTGTTCCAAACCCAGCGCCAGCTCATCCAACCGCTCTTGCGATTTGAGTGCCAAACTTCCAAACGAAACATACAACACAGAGCGCGGGCGTCGTTTGTCTAGCCAGTGCAAGCAGCTGTCGTCTTCCTCCCACATAGACATGTTGCTCAGCGTTGAGTTCTCCCCTGCTAAAAAGTTAGGGAGAAACACAGGGCCTATTGACAGAGATGGACACCCCTTGATAGACAGTGCCGCTACCGCCTCTCTCCCTTCCAATTCCTCAAAGGTGTTCACAAGCACGTACTCCCCCGTATCGCACATTCGCGATTCAAACAGCAGCCCTTCGTAAATGGGATCTGATTTAAACTGCTCGTGGTAGAACGATATCAGATCGGTGGGCCATAGCACTGGTATATTCCCAGGTAGACTAGTGATTATTTTCTCTGGACATTTTCCTTCGCTCACTGAAATCATCACACCTCCAAGTCAATACTCAAACTAGAGCAAAAGAAAAATTTAAGTTAATATTAAGAGTAGAGCAGAAGAATACCTTTGACAGGAATGTGGCCCTGGGAAAGGAGAGAATTAGCGTATTTTTGCGCAATAGAGGTAGCGGCACAAAGAGGCCAGAAGACAACTCTTGACACTCTCAAATTGGCGGCCACTGATGCGGTGCACGACATGCAACAGTCTGTCACGATGCAGGTGATGGGAGGAACGCCATTTCCAGTGTGAGTGCGGAGGAGAGCCTCCAAGGCGGGTCCACACTTTGCAAGCTTTGTAAGTAGCTCGCCCAGGTAGGTGGTGCCGCTGTGCTCTGGTGGTAAGCCGTCCGCGAATGACAAAAATCGGAAATTGGCTTTGGAGCGCTGCAGTTGCGACTTGTGCTCTGCAATTCCAAGCATGCGTTTCTCACTCCATTGTGTGTTGACGAAAGTGATGAAAAATCCCCGAGCGGACAAGAGATCGGCGAGATGTATGAAAGCGTTGACGTGACCCTGCGCAGGAAAGGGCACCAAAACTGCGTGCAAAGTGTCATCATTTCCACGATTCATCGTCATTCTCAAGTGGGCAACGAATTCAATTTGAAAAGAATGCCACAACTGAACTTCTTGGCTTCTCAGCAATAATTTATAAGACTTGCACGCTCAAGCAAATCATATTTAAAGAATCGGAATCCGAAGGTGAAGCCGGCTGTTCCAGGTATTCAACTATTGATGACTCAATATTACCGATCTATGTTCGTCATTGATATATAGTAAAGCAATAAATCCAACCACGCCATTGTTATTCACATTTTGTGAAAGGGTCTTGGGAGGCAGAAATTGGTTAGCGAGTGGGCAGGGCCCAGTGTCAAAAATAGTTGGAAAGCAAGAAAGATTGAAATCTTTGGTGGTGAGTGAGGGTTTCGATATATCCAAGCTGTGTCATTATCCTAAGGAGTATGGACATCAACTTTTCTCAAAATTATTTACTCTAATTGTCAAGTTCCGATTCTGCAGGCACGAGTACATGGTTAAAATAAATTTAATTTTTCCGACTAAAATTATACTTTCATTTTCACGTTTGGATTAAAATATTCCTCACAAAATTATTTGCCAGTCGGCAACAAAGTTTGAAGGTTTGGTGTGGACAAGGGCAACGCAAAAGAAAACGGCATTTGAAAAGATTGTGTACAAGAAAATATTATGCTTGTACAAAGGAAAAAAGACAATTTTGAGTTAATTAAATAATAGATATAAGTAAATCAAGTTTTGTTCAATATATCAAGCTTCAAAATTATATTTATTTAAAAAAATATTTTATTTTATTTTTTAAATTTTTATTTTATTTTATTTTTTATTGAGAGATTATATTTAGAATTATTGTATATATTTATTTACTCAAGAATTAGTTAATATTTTTATTTATAATTATTTTACTTTAAAATTATTTAAGAGTTATTTGCATTTATTGAGATATTCTATTTTATTTACTTAAGAGTTATTTTATAGTTTTAACTTTTAAAAAATATATGTAGGTTCTTTAATATTTTATAGTACATTCATATCATTATATTTCACTTTGTATTGCTACTCTAATTAAGTTTATCATCAAAATTTGTTGTAGTGCATACTATGGTTGTTTGATTAAAAAAAATGATAAATTTTTTATACTTGTTGTCCTCAAATTTTGTACAAGCTCATGGTTATGTTCTTGTCAATTCTATATCCATGTGGATCAATTTTGCATTGCTATCATGATCTACCATAATGTAATATTTTGTAATCCAATTTTTGTAATCATTATTTCACCAACTATTAATGATAGATTGCATCAAAAAAAAAACTTTGGAGAATGAATATATTTCAAGGGTCATGTTCTAAGTCAAACCCCATATTCAAGCTAAATTCATAGTCAAGAAAATATTCAAAGACAATACTCTTCAACTATGTAAATGTCCAAAAATGATTTTACGTATAATTTATGTTCTTTTTAATGCTTCAAAGTGAAGCATTCCTAGAACATTTATTCTCTTTATTAGATAGAATTTTTGGATAGAAATTACATGATGAGTGAAGACACATTGAATTCTTCAAAATACCAAGATAATAGTTAAGCAGATAAATGTGTAGTAAATCAACTCATAATGACTAGTAAAGTTGGTGGGAGTTGGCAAAGATTTGAATTTATTTAATTTTATATAATAGATCAATTTGTATGGCATGGGATTGATCTTGCACATCACAAGATTGACCAAAGACATGAAAGAGATAATATTAAGCTGGAGAAAGAATATGTGGATATGGGTGCAATAATATATACAATAAATGACTAGCCTATACAAATATGTATCCACATACAAGTAAGATAGAGTTGAATATATGTAGATATGTAAAAAAAGAGGGTTGATGAATTGAAAATAAAGCCTAAATCTATTGATTATATAATTAAATTAAATTATTCTCTAAAATAAACTTCAAAAAAAAATATTATTATAATTAAAATACAAATCTCATCATTATATACATAAAAAAATTATGCACAATTAATTAAATCAATCTTATTTACCTTGATATATTATAGATAAATAATGAAATTGAATTATTATATCAACTATATTAATAAATATATAATATTAATGTTACCTATATTTTAAATAAAAAATCTCAATTGATATGAATTATACAAAGTTAACATTTGTATATCATTGATGTAGTAATCCTTTTCTTTGATCAATTTCCCTTGTATATTGTCTAACATAAGATAAAAATTTTATGATTTCCTTTTGACATATTTCAAAAATAGAAATAAGTCATAATACTCGAGATAAAAAAAAATGATTAATAGAAGGACAATTTTCTATTAAGAATAAAACATGATCTTTTAGGAAAGGGTTTAACCTTTAATCCCCTCCACCATCTATACTACCTCATTGATAGCCATATGCTGATTTTTAAAGTTATATATCTATATGGTTTTGATATCTTAAAAGAGCAGATAGTTACTACAAGAACTTGAAAAAATACTCATTATATATATCTATATGGTTTGATATCTTAAAAGAGGAAATAGTTACTAACAAGAACTTGAAAAAATAAGAGTATTTATTATTTGCAATGGTCATTCTTGTTGTAGATGGGTTTTGAACCTTAGAAACACAAAGTTTCCATAACTTCTCATGTTGTAACATGTTCCCTCTTATCCTCATTGATGTTTTTCAATAAAATCGTTCATCTTCTTTGCATGGTCTTCATGAAATTAAAACTTATTTAGTTGCTTCTTGCACATCTTTTTTATGGGTCATAGCTCCTTTGATTTATCTATGATGTGACAAGATTTTTTTTTTGTTATGGATCTCACATAAATTTTATTCATAAGATTCAAATTTTATTGTTATATTAAATGATATAAATAGTATGTGGCTCTAATTAACAATTAACTCATAATTGTTCAATCTTACACAAAAATAATAAGATTAATGAAGAATGATGAAATTTTGAAAAATACATAGTTTCTACTATATGCAAAAGAATACACCATTTTGGACACTTCAAAATATTTATGTAGATACTTAAATTCATCTACATCCCAATATCATCTAATTTATCATGTATATATCCTATTCTAACATTTAATTAAATCAAATTATTTATTTAATTAACCTTTTGAATCATATTCATAGTATTAGTTAAAGAAATTTTACTCATTGATTTAATCAATTTATCATTTTAACTTTATTGTTCTAAAAATCTTGTGCCTGACTACTAAAAATATAAACAAAGCTTCTTCTTTCCTATCACCTAGTGATGGTAGTTCAGGCATCAAACAAATCAAAAAATCGTCACCTCTACATCTTGAAATCCATTCAAAATATTAATCTTTCAAGGATTCTCTTATAGGATCACAAATATATATTATCACAATTGAAAAAACATGTTGGGTTTGGATGTCTCATAGAGGACTTCAATGGTGATCTGGGTGCTGCCACAATAATGATTTACACTTTCTGGGAGATCCTGATTTTTGCTGAAATCACATAATTTTAGAAAATATATTGATTTAAGCCTTGAAAAGTTCCATTTAAAGGATTACAATTGAAGAGTGTTTGATTAAACCACCTTAGACCAAGCCCCCTTGGATAGAACCCCACTAGTTTTAAACCATACCTATAATGGAGTCTCCTTTACACCTATCAAAATGCTGATAAAAAACCACTTTTGATTTTTGGGATCAAATGAATTCATTTAAAATTTATTTTTTTGTAAGTATGTAGTCCTTATTATAAGCTTCAAAAATGTAATTTTAATTAAATTAAATTTGATTATTATATTTATTTTTTATTTTTCTTGTGAATGTAGGTTTTTCACCAAAAATCAAGCTCTTTGTTCTGCACATGTGGAAAAATAGAAGATTATAAAAAAAAAATGAAAAGTATGAGTGCACCAGATATTGAAGTCCTTGATCCAACAAAAAAAAAATTGAATTTCGATACATACCAAAAAGTTATGTGTTATACAGTCTGTCTATGTCTGAATTGTAATTGGTTTGACTTCGAAACTTAATTAAGGAAAAAATATTTAGTAAAACACCATGAAACCAATTGGAAGCACTAGATATTGTAGTTACAAATCTAAATTCGAAAAAATTAGAATTTTATCCTCCATGGAAAAAAAGTTATGTGTTATACAGTAAGTGTCACTCCTTAAAAAGGGTGTTTATTGAAAAAAACTAGTTTTTGAAGGAGATGGAAAAATAAGTGCAATTTGATTCCAAAATTTTCAAAAAATATATATTCAAAATCTACAGAAAAAATGTCACAAATCACTAGTTTTAATCATCATCAAATTCCTCACGGTTTAGTCGCAATATGTGTCAAAAAGTGAAGATTTAGCTAGAAAAAATTAGTTCAGTATCTAGTTTGGCCAAAAATTGTATACCGGTATTGTGGGATCACCCATCTATATTGATTATTGATATAAGTAATTAATCAAATGTGCAAGGAAAATATATTTCATTAGTTCCTAGTGAATACTCACCCACAATTAGTCTTAGTAATTTCACGTTGGAGGAGGAGGAATTACATGTACAAAGCATTCTTTAATTTTTTGTTTCCATGATTTTGGGCAAAGTTTGGTAGAGTTGGATTTAGAAATGTATTAGAAACCTATTTTATATGAAAAAAATTGTATTAGCCCTTGTGCTAAGGATTTATTTTATATTACATGTGATCCCTAAGAATAGGACAAATTTTTTACAAAAAATCCCTTGGTGTTGAAACAAATCATTTATATGCACATGAAGTTGTCATATCCATAATTCAACCTCTTCACAAAAGCCTTCTTTGCTACTCTAGTTTGGGTGTGGTTACTTGATATAACACCATATTTTGGGGTTCTTCATGAATATCCTCCATCGGTAAATACATTTTTAGACAAACATCTTCAAAGTACCATTCCTCCTTCACATTTGTACAAGGATTAGTGGAAATGGATTTTTCTCACCCCCTATTTACTAAGTTCAAAATTAAAGCCAAATCCAAGTTTTTAAACCAAATGATAGAAAATGAGGCAATATTAGGTGAAAATGTTATGCTACTAGCCCTAAAGTAGACAAGTGTTCAAAATATTCTCCTTCATCAAATACTATTGAATCATAGAAGTGTACTACTTTGTGGATTACCACTAATCATAGTCACCAACACATTTCTCCTCTTGTACAAGAGGGTGTTGATGTCAAATATCTAGTAAAAATTAATTTATCCAGTGAGCCAATGTAATGTGACAAACTAGCAAAAGATACTACAATGAGAAATAATGAAGCCTCAACATTTCCATAAAAGGGCGGTCTCTTCTCCTAGTAATACATATGAGATTAAGGATCATATTGTAGAAAATGCAAATGACAATACTCAAGCCAAGTGAAGAAAGAAGACTACCAAAAGATATATTGGTAAGTGTTTGATGTCCCATAGGTCTCATGTTAAGATGGGTACAAGGGATCCATGGGAAAAATAAACTTCATCATAAATATATCTTAATGAGTTCCCCTATTTTTAAGGATCGTTTTTGTTAATTTATTACATACCTCTCTTTATAGGTCTAATGTATCTTTTCTAATTTTTTAATATTTATGGGAGCAACCCCCATGGTCATAATTTACTGGAATGTTTTTTCTATCATTTCAACTTTTTCCTCTATAGTTGAAAGCTAATTAAATAAAATCAATGTGTATTTAATTAATTTCACCCTTCATACCTAAATATTATAAAATTTAAATAAGTACAACCTATTTATTCAATTCCCTAAATTCACTCTCAAAATATTAGCTAACTAAAATAAATTAGTTAACTAATAAACCCACTTGCACATGTCATGCATTTACACGGCTTCATGAATTCTATTTCTCCATATATTCCTCTTATCAAATCCATTTCCTTTCATTCAATTATGAAAATTTAATCCCTTCACATGTCTCCAAAAACTGACTTTTTATCCTTATTCCATCCATCTTATCTCAAGAAGATCTCTACAATGTAAATCATTTCGATCATTGAACTCCTCTTGTGTACCAATTACAAGATTCTAAATCAAGTTTTCTCATAGCACCAATTTTCTCAAGTAGTCTCCTCTATTGATCTTTCTAATCAATCCTAGCCCTTGATCCATCATTCCTCAAATCTATACGTAGAACATCATATAAGTTATTTTCATAATATCATGAAAACAAATTATGCTATCAATTTGAGAAACTAATATATTTGATTACAAAATCATCTTGAGCAAATCCACACTATGTATAAAAAATGTGTTTTGGTGAGACTTTAGTTTCATTCATCTTTTATTCATTAGTTTCTTAGCTCAATCAAAGATGGAAATTGGACATAGAATAAATTTTTTAATTTCATAATTCAAGTTTTATATTTGTGCTTTATGTTACATCCCTGTAAGAATATTTTGTTGTACTTTTTTGGGTATTTTTGTTGTAGATTCATGGTTGAGCATACATGTTTTTGATTTAGCATGTGTGTGACATATCTTAGAGAATCCATTGACTATTTATGCAACATTTTTTTTAATGTATGTAACTCATTTCCTTAATTATTTTTTAATTTTTTGTGTTTTTGTAACCTATTTTTTTAGGGGTTCCTAGTCCAACATTGTTCATCAATGATATCAAAATCCTTTTGTATATATTGAACATCTTTTTTTACAAGTTTCATCACATTTCTTGGCCTCTCTTATTGTTGAGAATTCTTATTGATGATTTAGCATGTGCATGACATATTTTCAACATGTTGATTGACTCTCTATGTAGTATTTCACTTGATTTTCCTATCCTATTTAGTTTTTTTTTTTATAGTTTTCGGTGTTTTTTAACCTTTTTTGTGGTTCTAAGTTCATCATCTATTAATACTTTCCAACCACTATGTACATATTAAACCTTGTTTTTACAAGTTTCATCACATATTTTTTGGCCCTTTTCATGGTTTGGCATGTGCATTCATGCTTTAACACATGAATTTATGATTTAGTATGTGCATGAAATATTTTTAGTACATTTATTAGCTCTCTATGCATTCATTACCTTGTTAAGTAAAATTTTATGTAATTTCCCTACAAATGTTAGGACATTAAAGAAGAACATATTGTAACATGTCATCATCCTTAAGGTCATCTAGGCTTAATAGACTTGAGTTTCAGATCCAAATCAAGTATAGGAGAGCTAAAATCTTCACTAAATTTTTCGTCTAGACTTTGAATAATTTCCTCAATCCTAGGCCCCTCAACATTGTGGTTTTCTTAAAACTACGACTCTTTAATAGGTTCATTAATTTTTTTTGGTGCTACCTTTTTATTTTCAAATTATTCCTTCAACAATAATTTTATTATAATGAGGAACTCTAATTAATTAATCTCTACATTTTAGATAGTCTTATCAAGTTAGCATTCACTGGTGAGGGTAAGGTTAACTAGTGTACTTGGTAAAATTGCATATTACATGTCATGGTTAAATTTTTTAATGAATGTAGGATATTAATTTAAAATTATATAGGTTTTATCATTATCTAGAATATTTTTCAAAGTGCTCATTGTCATGGTAGTGTAAGGTGCGATCATGAACATTATTATCATCATTTTACTCCTCATACATTTTAGATATGACTAGAGTAGGATATTGAGGGTTAAAATATGGATTTGAAGAGGATTAAGGGTCCTCATCTAGGGTTTCTAAGTATGTCAAAAAGATAGGCCATGTATAATGGCATTAAAATCAATAGGGGCATGTGATATTCCTATATTTTTAGTATTAAAAATTCCCACTTGTGAATTCAAGGCTCAGGAATTGTCATTTTCAACTTCCCCAAGGGGTAAACTATGTGATCTTGATGAGTACTAGCTAAAGTGGCTATGATTGATTCATAAGGAAATAAATTATATGAATATTATAAAATTTATGTGTGATATATAGCATAATTTTTGGGAGAAACAAAATGCATTCTATCTTGATGAGGAAGATAAGATAGTTGTAGAAATAAAAATTATGGTATTTAATCTATGTTATTTTGATTTGAGGTAGTATACTACATATGGGATGAATATTTATATCTATTCTAGTGAGGTACATGCTAATGGTACAAGCTTTGAGAGATGTCTTCTATAAGAAGAGAAAATTTCATGGCATCCCCAAGTGTGGAAATTTTTCCAAGTGATAAAATTATCCATAATACCATAGATATAGATCTAAATTATCATGCTAGGTAGGTGTGTAAATAACACTCTTTCAGGGGTCCTAATAATATTTTTGAGTGGCTAAAGGGAGTCATGATCAAAATGAGGAGTATGGGAACAAGCCCATTGATTATAATGAGAAATTGAGAGGATACTCCTAAAATTTATAATATAATTTACACAATTTGACCTTCCTCATGTGCAACTAAAATTTAATTAGAAAATATGCACAATAGAGGTTTAGAAATAGGGTAATTGATTTCCCCCCAGAAATAAGATTTTACAATCTCCCCAAGTATTAGGCCTACTAGGTCTTGGCTATGTAACAATAATTAAGTACCAAATGATATGTTTTTGTAATAAGGGATGTGGGAAATTATTAGTGAATTAAATTTTACACAATTTTAATCTCATATTGAGGAATAAACTAATCTAAACCACATATACCCTTCGTACCCACAAACAAGAAAAGGAAAATATAGTAGGGACTCGAGACAATACATGAAGAAAACTAAGGAAAAGAGAGGAAATAGTAATAAAATATCTTGTTAGACTTATGAACAATGATAAGATTATAAAATTTACCTTTCAAGCACCAAAAAACCATGCATATAACTAGCATATTACACTCAAAATAGTGCATGGATGATGCAATTATCTAAGGAAACCACTTAACCACATCATTATAATTGTGCATAGAGATAATAAAAGAAACCATCACCATATTTCATGTCTAGATGATGACCCATGAATTCGTGTATAAATTATAGTTAAGTTTATAAAATGGTGCTTACAAAGAGAAATTTAACAATCTTATAGTGTCTATTTTATATTTATAAGAAAAATAGGATACTCCACCAAGTTTCTTGTACAAGAGAAGTCTATTTTAGGCTCTTCTTACCTTTCTTTTTCCTACTAAATTCTTTTCAAGGTCCCTTTTATGTTCTTTCTCATGAATATTAAATAAAATTTCATAATTAGCCTCTCAAGCATGTTAGAATTGTGTAAAACATGAGCCACAAGATTAAACAATAAAAAAAGACACCTTCCATGCAAGAGAGATACAAACAATAATATGAAATATCATCAAAAAGAAAAAGCTACAAATGAACCATAAGAGTCTTCAAGGAGATCAAGAGTCCTCAAAGATTGTCAAAAGGTTATCAAAGGTATGAGTATGTGCAGGATCATCATGGAAAAAAAGGACCTTAATTGGCAAAAAATTAAAAAAAAACAGAGTTAGGCAACTTGACGTAAAAATTTGAATAAGTTACTTATATTATTTCAAAAATATGTAAGAATATAATTTGTAGCAAATTGAATGTAGTTTCTAAAATACTAGGTTTATTTAAAACAAAAATCTATTTGGGTGAAAATTTGAAATTTCAATCAATAGTACTTAAATTTCAAGGAAAAAATAAAAAGTAGGTGTATGTTTGACCACCCTAACCACAATAAAATGATAATATTTTTTTATAATATTTTACATATAAGTATAAGACTCATGTCTTGATGTGATGTATTTTTTTGTAATTTTTTTCCAAGTATATAATTAATTATGAATTTTTTTTACAACTTTTAAAAAATAAAAAAAATTGTATGTCTAACCGCCTTAACTTGGTCAAAACTTCATGAAATTCATTTATTTATTTTTTAATCCTATATTATGTGATGTATAGAATGTGACACATGTTTCAGATTCAAAAATGTGATACTGTTTGAAAGCTATAGATGTTTTTCAATCATCCTATCAATCAAGACTTTATTTGTAATTAAAATAGAAAATAATTAATAATTATTTATTAAATTCAAAGTAAAGCATAATTTATATTGGTGGAAAGTTGATAATATCCTTTAAAAACCCTTTTCATTTCATCAATTTTGGGTAAAAAAAGTCATCAGCCACATTGATGGGCAAGGTTGTTGATGTCACTACTTGCATCATTTAATTAATTCTTTTATCGAACCGGGCGTGTCTTAGAGCAATATGCGATAAGGATAGTTGCCACGGATTCTTTTTGGGGGATTTGCACTGTAAACGACTTCAGGTATCGTTTTTTCTACTTTAGGAGCTTTCAGGAGCTCTCGGGAGCTCTTTAGGAGCTTTCAGGAGCTAAACTGTAGCGACTGATTCCTAAGATTTAATTCTATTTTAACTTCTAATTTTAAAATCTTGTCAAGACTTAATTCATAATTTTTTGACTTCGATTTAGACCAATTCATGGAGACATTTAATGATTACTTTAATTCCTAATCTAAATATGGAATTCAAATTAATTCTATTTTGCTTCAAAAGAAATCCATAACTTAACTGCTGGAAAGTAAACACTAAATTAAGAATAGAAATGAATTACAAGAAAAATGATGATTATTCTAAAAAGCATAAAGACTAATCCTCATGAACAGATTCTGAACAAACTTCAACTCTATCTTTCCATAAATCCCTAACATTGCTTTAATGAAACTTAACAACAAACATCAAGTTTAACAGATTCGAACAACATCTAAATCTAATTTATCTCAGAAACCTTCTAACAATTCTAATGTTCCAATTCAATATTTTTAATAAGTAAATCTAACCATTCTAACAATTCGATCTTAACCATAATAAATTGAAACTTCAAACGTAATTGTAAACAAAAGTAATTATCTGATTTTAACATTTACCAAGGTAGAAGATGATTTCAATGATCGAACAATTCCAAATCAGTTTCTACTACAAATTTAATATTAATGAATCAAAAAATAACAACACTTAACAAAAATACCATAGGATCATTCCAAAGGTTGAGCGGGCCCTGCTCTTCCTCAGGTAGGATCCTTTAACACAGTAAGTTGATTAACTTCTTGCTTCCTTTCTCATTGATCAAAAGCAGAACGCAGAACAAAGTATTGCTTGTGATTACAAAAATTATGATTGCAAAAATTATCTAACTCCTAACTAAGACCGAAGTATGGATATTTATAAAATATCCTTATTAGCTTCTAACATGGCATTAACTTCCAAAACTTAAGGTGACCAACTACAGATTACAAAATGAAACTAAAACTAGAACTGAAGTGGACTAAGGAGGACTATGCTAGAACTGTGCCAGATTGGCGCTGGAAGTAAAAGTTCCTCAACCGACTATGAAGAAGTCAATTAAGAATTTGAGTGATTCATAATCCAGTAGGGCCTATTTATGGTGTAGTCAAAGAGTTTCAATCGTCTCATCAACCTTTAAGATACCCTGTCAAAAACCCTTATAAAAAGGACAACAATCATGGTAATAAAGATTAATGTAGCATAATTATCTCATCCAAAGTCATCATAAAACAACGCATTTAGCATAAGCTATTACTATTAAAATATTCACTACTTAGTTAATCATAAAGTAAAATAAGCAAATATGTTAATCTATTATCTATCGCTAGTCATGTCAATTAACAATAACAAGTCTTTTTAAACATAAAAAGCCTTAAATGAAAGTATTTTATATCTCCCATCACACATACCCTACAAAAATCCATCATATCGCCACTTTTTGGCCCATCATGATGCTGCACATACCCGTATCATGAGGTTATGATAATACAATGAGGGTTGAGTGCTATATAGGAGAAACCCTAAATGATAAAGGGATTAGATCATGAAAAGTGTCAAAATCTCATGCAATAAGAAAAAATGATCTAATATAATAACTCTCTAGTTAACATAAAAAAACACTCCTAAGTTTAGCTTAAGTGCATGAGAATAATTTAGACTAATTATCAATTAAAGATTAATTAATTTTTAGCTAAATCATGATTACTCTAACAGCCCCCTTAAGATGAACTTAGGGTTTGGCTAAAACCATAAAAAGAGAATGCATGATGGGTCCTAGCAAAACAAGGCTTGGTGAGGTACCCATGTACAAACAATCTAATCTCTCACAACTAGAGAAAGGGAGAAAACCACATGGGAAAAAATACTCTCCAAAAGAGAGAAAGGCGAATGAAGGACTAAAAAAGCCTCCAAACCAAGGTGAAGGACTAAGAAGCCTCCTACCAAAAAAAGTCCCAAAAAAGAGAAATATGAAAAATATCACTAAAGAATGAAGAAGCTATAGACAACTATCAAAAGATGACTGATATAGTGACAAAATGAATAACCTCCAAAAATAGGAATGCAAGAGTGTCCATATGGTTGAACCATGGATAAAAATGAGGAAATGGGATGGAAAATACCCACTCCTATTTTATCTAGGCCACTCAATAATGTCTTAGGAGTCCTAATTGGGTTGACTATCAACCTCAAAGGTGAGTCAATTCTCAACAAGGAAGACCTAGGACGAGATTCTTTCAACTTTAAGAGGCTCACCACCAAGCAAAATTTTGGAAAAGACACTTTAATATTCGACCTACAAAACCTAGTAATGCAAGCTAAATGAAGGATGCAAATGATGAAATTATACAATAGGAAGTTAGGATGTGTGTACCTGGGAAGTCTAGAAATGAAACAAGGATTCTGGAAATGCAAGAATACTGTCAAAAAGTGCTATGGAGGACTAAGACGCCCTTAGTATTTTCTTAGTCTCGTTATTGCTTTTCGGGGTAGATGCAAAATTTTTGAATGTTGGAACCAGATCTAGAAGAATTTATGAAAAATAACTTCGAGAGGACTAAGAAGCCCTAGTTGGCAACTTAGTCCCATTTGGAATTCCTAAAATCTCTGAATGTGGTCCCAAGGCTCAAGGTCAACACTTTGTTCTTCTTGGATCTTGATGTGCATGTTTTTCACACATGCCCTGCCATAGGCAGGGACCCCCTTTTTTTCGCTCCTGACAGGCTGCTTTGCTCCTGTCTTGTTTTGCGTGCCCCATTTTCCAAGCCCAAATTGGTCATGTGCCTTCAAAAGATCAAATTCCCCTTACCAAATTCACCTACTTGGGGTATTCAAATCTGTGGAGAAATAAAGTCGCCTGTCCCCTTTTCTACCTTTTGTCTTGTTTTTGCTATTTTGGAAACATCTGTGGACCCCTGTTGCTCTCGTTTCCACAATTTTAACTTTGGGGCCAAATTTTTGGTGGATTTGGGATGTGTTCCTAGTGCTTAAATGAACTGCCAAGGTTTTGTTAACGTTCTGTTAAGTTTCGATGGTTTCAGAACTTTGCCTCTAGAATTCCCTTCCTCTTTGGCTGTTTGGAAACATTTGTGGACCCTCGTCGCTCCTGTTTCCACAATTTTGACTTTGGGGGCAACCTTTTTTGGATCCGGGATGTGTTTGAAGTGCGTAAATGAACTGCTAAGGTTTCGTGAACGTTCCGTTAAGTTTCGATGGTTTCAGAACTTTACCTCTAGAATTCCCTTCCTCCTTGGCTGTTTGAAACATCCGCAGACCCCCGTCCTCCCGTTTCCACAATTTTGACGTTAGAACAACCTTTTTTGGATCCGGATGTGTTTGAAGTGCGTAAATGAACTGCCAAGATTTTGTCAATGTTCTGTTAAGTTTTGATGGTTTCAGAACTTTTCCTCTGGAATTCCCTTCCTCCTTAGCTATTTGGAAACATCCATGGACCCCCGTCGCTCCCGTTTTCACAATTTTGACTTTGGGGGAAACGTTTTTTGGATTTGGGATGTGTTTGAAGTGCGTAAATGAACTGCCAAGGTTTTGTCAATGTTCTGTTAAGTTTCGATGGTTTTAGAACTTTGCCTCCGGAATTCCCTTCCTCCTTGTCTGTTTGGAAACATCCGCAGGCCCACGTTGCTCCTGTTTCCTCAATTTTGACTTTTGGGGAAACCTTTTTTGGATTGGGGATGTGTTTGAAGTGTGTAAATGAACTACCAAGGTTTCGTCAACGTTCCGTTAAATTTTGATGGTTTCATAATTTTACCTCCGGAATTCCCTTCCTCCTTGGCTATTTGGAAACATCCGCGGCCCCCCATCGCTCCTGTTTCCTCAATTTTGACTTTGGGGGAAACCTTTTTTGGATCGGCGATGTGTTTGAAGTGCATAAATGAACTGTCAAGGTTTCGACAACATTCCATTAAGTTTCGATGGTTTCAGAACTTTGCCTCTGGAATTCCCTTCCTTATTGGCTGTTTGGAAACATCCGTGGACCCCCGTCGCTTCCGTTTCCACATTTTTGACTTTGGGGGCAACCCTTTTTGGCTATGGGATGTGTTTGAAATGTGTAAATGAACTGCCAAGGTTTTGTCAACATTCTGTTAAGTTTCGATGGTTTCAAAACTTTGCCTCTGGAATTCCCTTCCTCCTTGGCTGTTTGGAAACATCCATGGACCCTCGTCACTCCCGTTTTCACAATTTTGATTTTGGGGGAAAACTTTTTTGGATTTGGGATGTGTTTGAAGTGCGTAAATGAACTGCCAAGGTTTCGTTAACATTCAGTTAAGTTTTGGTGGTTTCGGAGCTTCGTCCCCCTTTTGCTATTTTGGAACATCTGTGGAGCCTTGGCGGCCCAGCCTCTGGAGCTTGGCCCCTCCGTGGACGTTTTGGAACATTCGGTGGCCACCTCCTTTCTGGCCTCCAGAGCCCGGCCCCTCCGTGGCTGATTCCGAGATTCCACCTCTCCGTGGCTATTTTGGAACATCCAGCAGCCACCTCCTTCCCGGCCTCCGGAGCCCGGCCCCTCCATGGTCATTTCCAAGATTTCACCTCTCCGTGGTTGTTTTGGAACATCCGGCGGCCACCTCCTTCCCAGCCTCTAGAGCCCGGCCCCTCCGTGGCTGTTTCCGAAAGTCCGTCCCCCTTTGGCAGTTTGGAACAT
>VDFB02252616.1:152142822-152181591 GCA_007258455.2 Sequoia sempervirens
GTATGAGTAGGTACAGTTGGTCAGAAAATCATATTTTCCAAAATTTTAGAGACATTTATAGTCTTCACTCTAACCTCTATCAGCTTCTAGGTGCACTCATTCTATTTGACTTCTCTATCTTATTCTATATTGCATTTAATCTATCTTTCTGCATATCACAACGTGTTTTCAAATATCTTGCATTTCATTAGTTTTGTATTAGTAATCAATCTTTTTCATCAATCAATTGCATCTAGGACATTCTCCTTAGACATATTTCAATCATCTTTGTATTGAAATCTCAAGGGTGTATTCTTGTGTGAGCCATCAAGGTTTTTGGATACCTCTCTCCTTTTAGGTGCAAAACCCTAGAAGTGTAAGAGAGTACCCATATCCAAAAATATTTGGTTCACAAATTCATCATGCATCATGTTTATTTTGATCTAACAATTGTGATGTAGGGTTTTATGATTCAAACAAGTGTTCAATCCAAGATCTATCACATTCAAGCAAGAATCAAGACCTACATCCATTGGAGCCATTTCATACATGTTTGCAGCACTTTATTTCTAAGGTTTGGTGATTTGTAACATTGCATATTGTTCATTCATCATTCCTTTATTTCATTTCATTTCATTACAAGGTTTGATTACCAAAATGGGGTTTGACCGAGGAAAACCTCTTTCCACTAACAAAACAACATTTTTCCCTCTCTTTAGTGTGTGATTTACAAATCTAGGTTGAAGAAATATTCAAGAGCAATTTTGGAGAAAGTGGTCAAAGTGATCACATCATCTACATCATCATTGAAGGACACAAGGTCTATAAGGAAAAATTTAGTATTTCAAACCTGAAGATCAAGTTGAGAAGGGTAAGCAGAGATTGCAAAGCAGATTTAGATCTTGATTCTCCAAAAAAGCTAAACTGGACTAATACACCACTTCTAACATATGACTCCTAGTATAGTGAAGTTTACATATTTTAGGTGTTCCAGACATATCTCTACTAGATTCTTATTCCTGCCCAGAAACCCTAATCTAGGACTAAATCACTCAGATTGGCATATGAGTCCCAATAGACATTAATTTTAATGTTTTTAGCATTTCAAATCTTCATTCAAACTCCTACAGGTTTCCAAGTGAAGACATGTAATATCTCATTTTTACATGTTGTTTTACATCCATTTCTAGGTCATTTAGTTAAGTCTTACATATCATTAAGTTTATACATTAGGTCTTGCATTTCGTTAGTCTTTCCAAGCCCTAGCATGGTGGTGAACCCCTCTTTATTTTTTAATCATATCCTAAGACAACCTTTAGCAGATCTATTTCCTTCATTCCATCCTTGGATTGAGATCTCTAGGGTTTCCATAAGTGAAATAAGATAGTAAAATAGGAGGAGCCCTATCTATTCAAGGATATAAACCATCTACCCCTTTTTTCAATGTTTCAAATACTTTTAATGCTAATATAAGACAATAATATTATCTACACCTTAACATTTTTATGATCTAAGTCATATTTGTCCATTATCACCCATGTGATTTCTTCTTTAAGTTATGAACTTTTATTTTTCCATATCTTTGTTTACTTGTTACTTATTATGCGACACTTATTTTCTCTTTTATTTCTTGCCATTTAGTGTTAAATTTTAATGATCAAATTTATATGCACAAAAATTAATTCAAAAATTCAACACAGGACACAGCAAATACCTTGGGAAAACCCTCCTCTTGAGGGAGAAAAACCTAGCCAATAATATCACTTATATTATTGAATCTCAATGGAAAATTCTTTACAATGAAGGTCGCTAAAGAGGCCAATATTATGCACCACAAATTGATGCAAGCAAAACAATACAAAGATGTAATTCCCAATGATAATACCCAGCCTTCTCACATTAAAATGATCTACACTTGAAGAGCTTCTTACTAACTCACACTTGACTTGATTCGATCGAAGATGAGTATGGAATGAATGCAAACAAATAGATGAATGAATGATTACATGAACAAGCAACATCAATGATATGTATGGTGAAGAGAGAGAAGGATCAACTCTTCAACCATCAAGTCGGCCTCAACAAAAGAATGTGACACTTCAAAAATCACGCCAAGGAGAAGTTGGCTAAACCAATAATAATTACATATTATTTAATGAAGCACCTCTTCATTAATTATCGCTATCATATAAATTAAATAGTTGTTGGCTATTATTTAATTTGATCTCAAAGGTGTAGCTGGAAGAATCGTACGACACTGCCTGTGAACATCAACACTCCCTCTCAGCTATGGAGATTACTTCTAGCTATATAAGACATATCACCTCATTGTGATATCAGATATCACCTCAACATGATATCAACCATAATGGCTACAACCATGTATGGTATGCACAAGTGTTCATCACTTGCATGATGTTGTCACCTCAACATGACTTTCACCATGGCTCTCCTAGAGGGTGAAAACACAAGTACAAGAAAAACATCACAGACTCTCTCATGTGATGTTGTCATGGATTCACACACATGACATCCGCCATGGCTCTCCCAGAGGGTAGAATCAAGGGATTTCACCTCAAAATTCTCTTACAGAGAAGAACTCATTAACCAAGGGATTTCACCTTGAACTTCTCTCATAGAGAAGGACTCATTAGTAAAGGGATTTCACCTCGAACTTCTCTCACAGAGAATAACTCATTACTCAAGGGATTTCACCTCGAACTTCCGTCACTGAGAAGAACACATTACAGGCTATCACTGATACTTAGACTCTTTCTCAATTAAGGCTGGATTATCCACCATACCAAGCTTATCTCAAAATTACATAAACTTTATTCCGGAGAGTAGCTTGTTGAGAATGTCTTTCATCTACTCATCAGTGCTAATATACTTCAACTGTATAGCCTTCCTCAATACTATATCTCTGATATAATGGTATTTGATCTCAACATGCTTGGTTATGTCATGAAACACATGATTGAAAAAAATCTTCACACAAATCTAGTTATCACAATGAATGATAGTTGGCTCCATTAATTGTTCAAACAATCCTATAAGGAGCTTACCAAGCCAAAATACTTCCTGAGTTGCCATTCAAGCTGCAATATATTTTTCCTTTGCTATACTCAATGTTATAAATGACTAGTTCCTACTGCACCAGGAAATCATAGCAGATGCCACACTGAAGCAACACCTAGAGGTGCTCTTCCAATCTGTGACACACCCTGCCCAATCAGAATTAGTATAACCATGTAGTTCCAAGTCAGAATTTGAATAATATCTCAACCCATATCTAACTATGCCATGCAAGTATCTAAAGAAATGTTTAGGGGTATGTGCAGGATCATCATGCAAAAAATAGGCCCTTAAGTGGCAAAAAAATCAGAAAAATCAGTGTTAGGCAACTTGACGTAAATATTTGAATAAGTTATCTATATTATTTCAAAAATAAGTAAGAATAGAATTTGTAGAAAATTGAATGTAGTTTCTAAAATACTAGGTTTATTTAAAAATAAATAAAATCTATTTGGTGAAAATTTGAAATTTCAATGCAGTAGTACTTAAATTTCTAAGGAAAAATAAATAAGTAGGTGTCTCATTCAACGGAATTCAACCATAATAAATTAATAATATTTTTTTGTAAGATTTTATATATAAGTAGAGGACTCATGTCCAGATGTGATGCATATTTTTTTGTAATTTTTTTCCAAGTAAATAATTAATTAAGAATTTTTTATTACAACTTTTAGAAAATATAAAAACTCGTATGTCTGACCACCTTAACTTGGTCAAAACTTCATGAAATTTAATTTTTATTTTTTTAATCCTATAGTATGTGAAGCATAGAATGTGATGCATGTTTTAGATTCAAAAAATATGATACCATTTGAAAGTTATAGATGTTTTTCAATCATCCTATCGATCAGGACTTTAGTCATAATTCTAATAGAAAATGAATAATAATTATTTATTAAATTAAAATTAAATAATAATTTATATTTTAGGAAAGCTGAGAATCTCCTCTAAAAACTCTTTTTGTTTCATTAATTTTGGGTTAAAAAAAAGTCGTCAGCCACATACCCCCATAATATTGCCACTTTTTGGCGCACCATGATCCTGCACATACCCTTAGCTGGAACAAGATGTATCTGTCTTGGTTCACACATGAAATAACTAAGTGCACTCATAGAATAACAGATATATGGTCTTGCATTAACTAGGTACATCAGGGACCCAATCACCTATCTATACATCGTAGAATCCACCAAGTCTGAACTAGTTGCAACCTCCTTCAACTTATGTAGTTTGGTCTCCATAGGTGTTGACATGGATTTACAATCCATCATACCAAACCTTTTAAGTATATCAATGGTGTACTTCCCTTGACTTAGAATCATCTCATCTAGTTTCTACCAGACTTCTATGCCAAGGAAGTAATTCATAATCCCAAGGTATTTCATCTCAAACTCAGAGGCCAACTCTTTCTTACATTTGATCATTAAGTGCTCTTCACTAATTTGAATCAAATCATCAACATATAAAACCAAAATCAATGCTTCACCATCAATTACCTTAAAGTATAGATTACAGTCAGCATCATTCTTCAAGAATCCTAAACTTGATAGGTATTGATCAATTCTTTCGTGCCATGCACGAGGAGCCTGCTTAAGACCATACAAGGCCTTCTTTAGCCTGCAAACATGAGACTCCTTCCCATATACCTCAAACCCATTAGGTTTCTCGATATAAACTTCTTGCTCGATCACACCATTTAGAAAAGTGTTCTTCACATCCATTTGATGAATCTTCCATCCTCTAGATGTAGCAATGGCAATGATGGTTCTGAAAAAAGTATAGCGAGCAACAGAAGCAAATGTTTCTTCATGTAATCAACTCCCTCTTTCTGTGAAAACCCTTGTGCCATGAATCTTGCCTTGTATTTCTCAATGCTCCCATCAGAGCTGCATGCTTGATCTTGAAGAGCCATTTCAAAGATACCACAGATTTTCCTTCGGGTCTAGGAACAATGTACCAAACATCATTCTTGAGAATTGATTGGTACTCCTCTAACATAACATCTTTCCAAAACTGTTGACTAGAAGCTTCCTCCACACTAGAAGGCCCATACTCAATAATCTAACTCATCAAGGCAACATAACTGGAGAACTTATGTGGCCTTTTACTTTCTCTAAATGTACCTCTAGGAGCAGCGAACCTTTCTACTTCTTGCATTGTTTTCCTAGCTCAGAGAGACCTTTTTCTCCTAATCACAATATTGGTAGGCCCATCAGTAGGTGCCAAGGGCTCAACTCGATCAACATCTTCCTTCAGTTTTGAAGTCTCACTCTGAATCTCAGGAATTGGTCAACTTCCATATCCTAAGGAGACTCATCATTGTCAATCTCCACATGAGTTCCCTTGGATCTTATAAATGCAACATCTTCCTCGAATGTGACATCTCTACTAATCTCAATCGATTTCTAACCTAGAACATATATCATGTAGGCTTTTGATGTCTCACTGTTGCCCACAAATATTCCCTTCTTGCAAGAAGGCTCCAACTTTGTTCTCTTTTCCTTTGGAACATGAACATAGACAAGACATCCAAAGATCCTCAAATGACTAACCTTAGGCTTCTTCCCTATAAAGGCTTCTTCCAAAGTCATATTCTCCAAGACCTTGTGAGGACTTATATTTTGAACATACATTGTAGTCCTAAAACCATTTTCCCATAAGAAGGTTTACAGATTCTACTCATGAATCATGGCTTTTGCTACTTCCATGATCATCTTGTTATTTATCTTTGCAACACATTCTATTAAGGATTATAGGGGACACATAACTCCCTCTTAATTCCAATACACACAAAATTTTTGAAAGCTACTAGAGGTGTATTCTCCTCCATTATTAGATCTGAGGACCTTGATTCTTTTACTAGAAAGATTCTCTGCTAGAGGTTTTCACTCCTTGAACCTTTCAAAGACTTCCTTAGACTCTTTAGATTTCAAAAAATAAATCCAAGTCTTTCTAGACTGTTCATCAATAAAAAGAACATAATATAAGAAACCACTCGAAGAAGGAACATACATAGGTCCACATAAATTAGAATGAATAAGGTTTAAAATACACTTAGATCTACTTTCTCTACTATGGAATGGAGATTTTGAATTCTTACCCATACCACATCCTTTGCAAGTTCCTTCATGCTCCTGATTGAACTTAGGTAGACCCGTAACCATCTTCTCCATGATAGGTAAGGCTCGGAAGTGCAGGTGAGCCAATTTTCAATGCCAAAGATCATATAATCTTGAAGAATCATGAATTAATTCCTATAGTGGACATGTACATAGCCTATAGAGGCTTTAATGTCTAACACCAATTACTTGAGTATTCTTGAAACTAGAATTCTCCATCCACACAAGAACTTTTCCTTCGAAGAAGGCAACTTGATATCCTTTATCTGCTAGAGCTGAAATTGAGATGAGATTGTGCTTGATTCCTGGAACATAAAGAATATCACTCAACTGAAGTGTAATGCTAGAATCCAAATGAATAGTAGAGGTCCCAATCCCTTTCATGGAGTAGCAAACATCATCTCCGATATTGACTTGTTCGGAAGAATCTTTCTTCGCCAAACTTGATAAGTGCTCCTTAAATCTAATGATGTGTCGAGAAGCACCACTATCGATTAGCCAGGTGTTGGTGTCTATAGGTACATTGCTTGAAAATTCCAAAGAGAACAAATATTCACATGAATCTTTTTGTGGAGAATCATCATCAACATCTACAATGGTGGCCTATTGCTTAGGTCTAGATGGACAATGTTTAGCAAAGTGGCCAACTTATCACACCTAAAGCATTGGATCTTGCATATGTCTCTCTTCTTGAAAGCGGGAGCACCATCATTTCCCTTATCTCGATTCCTCTTGAAGAATCCTTTCTTTCCATCTTTTCCTTTCTTTTTAGAAGCTTGGAAGGCAAGAACATGAATATCTTCATTGTTTGAACTTTGACCAACGCCTCTAGCCACCAACCTTGATTCTTCTTGAATACAGTCTACCCTTAGGTGATCAAACTTAGATATTTTTGATCTTGCAATGATTCCTTGAATGTAGGGTTACCAAGACAAAGGAAGACCATTGAGATCAAGCAAGGTCAAGTCTTTTTCATCAACCATATGGCCAATTATCGATAGCTGATCTCTCAAATCTAACATCCTCATGAAGTAGGAAATCACTGACACTCCTTTCAAAATCTTCACAAGGTGTAGTTGTTGCCTCAGTGCAAGTGTCCAGTTGGTATTATTCATATCATACATTTCTTGCAATGTTTTAAACATATCTCTTGTCATCTTCAACCTAGAGACAATAGGAACGATATGATCCTTAACAGAATCAACCAACATTTTCATTGCCTTGATCTCTTTCTTCTTCCACAGCAACTTCTCTTATTCCTCCTCAAGTTCAAGAACATTGGACTCCACAAACTCACCCAAGTCATTTTCTTGTAAAGTAAGCATGATCCTGAATCTCCATTATGTGAAGTTGGATGCTCCTTCGAGTCTATCCTCAATCTTGAGACTGTTCACCATCTTGATGAAGATATATAGAAGTGAACAAAGATGAGAAGAAGAATAAATAGTATCCCTGTAAGACTAAATCTGATCAAGATCTTCTTCAAACTTGGTCTGATACCATGTTAGTTTTGTAATCAGATGTAAAGCACAAAACACTATTTCAAAAATTCAACATAGGACACAACAGACACCCTAGGAAAACCCTCCTCTTGAGGGAAAAAAACCCAGCCAATAATATCACTTATATTATTGAATCTCAATGGAAACTTCTTTACAATGAAGGCCGATAAAGAGGCCACTATTATGCACCACAGACTAATGCAAGCACAACAATACAAAGATGTAATTCACAATGATAATACCCAGCCTTCTCACGATAACATGATTTGCACTTCAAGACCTTCTTACTCACTCACACTTAACTTGATTCGATCTAAAGATGAGTATGGAATGAATGCAAACAAATAGATGAATGAATGATCAAATGAAGAAACAACATCAATGATATATATGGTGAAGAGAGTGAAGACGTAACTCTTCAACCATCAAGTCGCCCTCAACAAATGAATGTGACACTTCAAAAATCGCACCAAGGAGAAGACGGCTAGACCAATAATAATTACATATTATAAAATGAAGTCCCTCTTCATTAATTATCAATATCATATAAATTAAATAGTCGTTGGCTATTATTTAATTTGATCTCAAAGATGTGGCTGGAAGAATCGTACGAGGCTACCTATAAACATCAACACTCCCTCTCACCTAGGGAGATTACTTCCAGCTACATAAGACATATCACCTCATCGTGATGTCTACCACAATGGCTACACCTATGTGTGGAAAATAAAGATATCACCTCATCGTGATATCAGATATCACCTCAACATGATATCAACCATAATGGCTACAACCATGTACGGTATGTACAAGTGTTCATCACTTGCGTGATGTTGTCACCTCAACATGACTTTCACCATGGCTCTCCCAGAGGGTGAAAACACAAGTACAAGAAAATCATCACAGACTCTCTCACGTGATGTTGTCATGGAGTCACACATGACATCCACCATGGCTCTCTTAGAGGGTAGAATCAAGGGATTTCACCTCAAAATTCTCTTACAGACAAGAACTCATCAATCAAGGGATTTCACCTCGAACTTCTCTCACAGAGAAGGACTCATTACTCAAGGGATTTCACCTCGAACTTCTCTCATAGAGAATAACTCATTACTCAAGGGATTTCACCTCAAACTTCTCTCACTGAGAAGAACTCATTATAGGCTATCACTGATATTGAGACTCTTTCTTAGTTAAGGCTAGATTATCCACCATACCAAGCTTATCTCAAAATTACACAAACTTTATTCTGGAGAGTAGCTTGCTGAGAATGTCTTCCATCTACTCATCAATGCTAATATACTTCAACTGTATAGCCTTCCTCAATACCATATCTCTGACATAGTGGTATTTGATCTCAACATGCTTGGTTTTGTCATGAAACACATGATTGACAGAAAGCTTCACACAACTCTAGTTATCACAATGAATGATAGTAGGCTCCATTGATTGTCCAAATAATCATACAAGGAGCTTACAAAGCCACACTACTTCCCGAGCTTCCATACAAGCTACAATATATTCTAGCTCTATTGTACTCAATGCTACAGATGACTGCTTCCTATTGCACCAAGAAATCATAGCAGATCCCAAACTAAAGCAACATCTAGAGGTGCTCTTTCAATCTGTGACACACCCTACCCAATCAGAATCAGTATAACCATACAGTTCCAAGTCAGCATCTAAAGAATATCTCAACCCATATCCAATTGTGCCACACAACTTGTATCTTAGGATATGTTTAGCTGCAACAATATGTATCTGTCTCGGTTCACACATGAACTAACTAAGTGCACTCACAGCATAACATATATCTAGTTTGGTGTTAACTAGGTACATCAAGGACTGAATCAACTATTTGTACATCATAGGATCCACCAAGTTTGAATTGGTTGCAACCTCCTTCAACTTATGTATGTTGGTCTCCATAGGTGTTGACATGGATTTACAATCCATCATACCAAACCTTTTAAGTATATCAATGGTGTACTTCCCTTGACTTAGAATCATCTCATATGGTTTCTACCAGACTTCTAAGTCAATGAAGTAATGCATAAGCCCAAGGTCTTTCATCTCAAACTCAGAGGCCAACTCTTTCTTACATTTGATGATTAAGTACTCTTCACCAGTAAGAATCAAATCATCAACATATAAAACCAAAATCAATGCTTCACCATCAATTACCTTAAAGTACAGATTACAGTCAGCATCATTCTTGAAGAAGCCCAAACTTGACAGGTAATGATCAATTATTTTATTCCATGCACAAGGAGCCTGCTTAAGACCATACAAGGCCTTCTTAAGCCTGCAAACATGGGACTCCTTCCCATATACCTCAAACCCATCAGGTTGCTCGATATAAACTTCTTCCTCAATCACAGGGTGAAGGCACAATAGTGGTTTACAATTTGATGGAGGAAGAAAAACTAAGAAAAAACAACCACATGGGAAAAAAATTGGTTTTAGGGGTTCAAATGAACCTACAAGTTCGACCGAACCAAAAAGGGGTACGACCAAACTAGTGTTCGAACGAACCCATTAATTACTAGGCCCACATTTCTTGCCCAAAAAACAAAAGAAAAATGCATATCAAAGGGGGTTTGAATGAACCCTAGTTCGCTCGAACTCCCTTGGTTCTAGCGAACCCCCCTTTTCCTTGATTTTTGAAATTGTTCACAAAAAAATCTATTTTTTTATGCTTCAAAGATCGGTTGAGGATGAAAATAGAGGAATCTTCAAAAACACAACTGGAATCAAGTAGTCCTCAGAACGAGCTATCCAATGAATATAATTTTAATATGTTTTAAATTTATTATGTATTTGTTTTTTTAGTTTATTAAACATAGGTTTTTCATCAAAAATGAAGGTCTTTGTTCTACAAATGTGGAAAAATAGCATATTATAAAAAATAAATTGAAAAATCTGAGTACACCAGATATTGAAGTCCTTGATCCAACAAAAAAAAAAAGAATTTCAATATATAGAAAAAAATTTACGCATTATACAGTCGCGCTATGTCTGAATTGTAATTGGTTTGACTTCAAAACTTGATTAAAGAAAAAATATTCAATAAAAAACTATCTAACCAAGCGGAAGCACTAGATATCAGAGTTACAAATCTAAATTCGAAAGAATTAGAATTTTATCCTTCATTTAAAAAAAGTTATGCATTATACGGTGTGTGTCACTTTTTCAAAATGTTGTTTTCTGAAAAAAAAACCAATTTTCGTGGGAGATGGAAAAAGAAGTGCAATCTGATTCCAAAAATTTTGATTTTTTTTTTTTAAGAATCTAGAGATAAAATGTGATGAGACTCTAGTTTGCATCATCTTCAAATTCCTCATGGTTTAGCCTCTATCAGTGCTTGAATGTGAAGATTTAGTTAAAAATAATAATTGAAGTGTCTAGTTTGGCAAAAAATTGTAAACCACTATTGTGGGATCACCCCACACCATTTAGAAAAGTTGTCTTCACATCCATTTGATGAATCTTCCATCCTCTAGATGTATCAATGGAAATTATGGTTCTGATAGAAGTATATCAAGCAATAGGAGCAAATGTTTCTTCATAATCAACTCCCTCTTTATGTGAAAACCCTCACGCCATGAATCTTGCCTTGTACTTCTCAATGCTCCCATCAGCTGCATGCTTGATCTTGAAGAGCCATTTCAAAGATACCACATATTTTCCTTCGAGTCTAGGAACAATGTCCCAAACATCATTCTTGAGAATTGATCAGTACTCCTCTGACATAGCATCTTTCCAAACCTATTGATTGGAAACTTCCTCCACACTAGAATGCTCTGACTCAATAATCTAACTCATCAAGGCAACATAACTAGAGAACTTATGCGGCCTTTTACTTTCTCTGAATGTACCTCTAGGAGTTGTGAACCTTTCTGCTTCCTACATTGTTTGCCTATCCCAAAGAGGTCTTTTTCTCCTAATCACAATATCGGTAGGCCCATCAGTAGGTTCCAAGGGCTCAACTGGATCAACATCTTCCTTCGGTTCTGAAGTCTCACTCTAAATCTCAGGAGTATGGTCAACTTCAATATCTTGAGGAGACTCATCATTGTCAATCTCAATATGAGTTCCCTTGGATCTTATAAATTCAACATCTTCCTCAAATTGTGACATCTCTATTGATCTCAATCAATTTTTGACCCGGAACGTATATCCTATAGGCTTTTGATGTCTCACTATAGCCCACAAATATTCCCTTCTTGCCAGAAGGCTTCAACTTTGTTCTCTTTTCCTTTGGAACATGAACATAGATAGGACATCCAAAGATCCTCAAATGACTAACCTTATGCTTCTTCCCTATAAAGGCTTCTTCCAGAGTCATATTCTCCAAGACCTTTTGAGGAATTATATTATGAACATTTACTACAGTCCTAGAAGCTTCTGCCCATAAGAAGGTTTGCAGATCTTGGTCATGAATCATGTCTTTTGTTGCTTCCACAATCTTCCTATTCTTTCTCTTTGCAACACAATTTTTTGAGGATTATATAGGGGACACAAAACTCCCTCTTAATCCTAGCATCAACATAGAAATTCCAAAAGCTGCCAGAGGTGTATTCTTTTCCATTATCATATCTAAGGACCTTGATTCTTTTACCAGAAAGATTCTTTGCTAGAGCTTTGAACTCCTTGAACCTTTCTAAGACTTCCTCAGACTCTTTAGATTTAAAAAAATAAATCCAAGTCTTTCTAGAGTGGTCATCAATAAAAAGAACATAATACAAGAAACCCCTCAAAGAAGGAGCAAACAAAGGTCAACATAAATTATTATGAATAAGGTCTAAAATACACTTAGATCTACTTTCTCTACTATGGAATGGAGCTTTTGAATTCTTACCCATAGCACATCCTTTGCAAGTTCCTTCATGCTCCTAATTGAACTTAGGTAGTCTCGTGACCATCTTCTCCATGATAGGTAAGGCTCAGAAGTGTAGGTGAGCCAATCTTCAATGCCAAAGATGACATAATCTTGAAGAATTATGAACTAATGCATGTAGTGGATGTGTACATAGCCTATAGAGGATTTCATGTTTAACACCAATTACTTGAGCATTCTTGAAACTAGAATTCTCCATCCAAACAAGAACTCTTCCTTTGGAGAAGGCAACTTGATATCCTTTATCTTCTAGAGCTAAAATTGAGATGAGATTGTGCTTGATTCTTGGAACATAAAGAACATTGTTCAACTGAAGTGTAATGTGAGAATCCAAATGAAGAGTAGAGGTCCCAATCCCTTTCACAGAGTAGCTAGTATCATCTCTGATAATGACTTGTTCAGAAGAATATTTCTCCACCAAACTTGATAACTGCTCCTTAAATCCAGTGATTTGTCAAGAAGCACCAATGTCAATCATCCAAGTGTTGGTGTCTATAGGTACATTGCTTGACAATGTCGAATAGAACAAATATTCACATGAATCCTTCTGTGGAGAAGCATCATCAACATATGCAATGGTGGCATGTTGCTTAGGTCTAGATGGACAATGCTTAGCAAAGTGACCAGACTTATCACACCTAAAGCATTGGACCTTGGACATGTATCTCTTCTTCTTGAAAGCGGGAGCACCATCATTTCCCTTATCTTGATTTGAAGAATCCTTTCTTTCCATCTTTTCCTTTATTCTTTGAAGCTTGGAAGGCGAGAACATGAATATCTTCATTGTTTGAACTTTGACCAACACCTCTAGCCACCAACCTTGATTGTTCTTGCATATAGTTTGCCCTTAGGCAATCAAACTTAGGAATTTTTTTTATCTTGCACTGATTCCTTGAATGTAGGATTCCCAAGACAAAGGAAGACCATTGAAAGAAAGCATGGTCAAGTCTTTGTCGTCAACCATATGGCCAATTGTCGAGAGCTGATCTTTCAAATCTGAAATCATAATGAATTAGGCAATCACTGACTCTCATTTCACCATCTTCACATGGTGTAGTTGTTGGTTCAATGCAAGTGCCTAACTGGTATTATTGATCTCATACATTTCTTCCAATGTTTTAAACATCTCTCTTGTCATCTTGAACTTAGAGACAATAGGAACGATATGATCCTTAACAAAATCAACCAACATTTTCATTTTCTTGATATCTTTCTTCTTTTACTACAACATCTCTTCTTCCTCTTCAGGTTTAGGAACATTGGACTCCACAAACTCACCCAAGTCATTTTATTGTAAGGTAAGCATGATCCTAAATCTCCATGATGTGAAGTTGGTTCTCCTTCGAGTCTATCCTCACTCTTGAGACTGTTCACCATCTTGACGAAGATATAGAAGTGAACAAAGATGAGAAGAAGAATAAAGAGTATCACTGTAAGACTAAGTCTGATCAAGATCTTCTTCAAACTCGCTCTGATACCATGTTAGTTTTGTAATCAGATGTAAAGCATAGAAAATTAATTCAAAAATTCAACACAGGACACATCAGATACCCTGGGAAAACCCTCCTCTTGAGGGAGAAAAATCCAGCCAATAATATCACTTATATTATTGAATCTCAATGGAAACTTATTTACAATGAAGGCCGATAAAGAGGCCAATAATATGCACCACAAACTGATGCAAGCACAACAATACAAAGATGTTATTCACAATGATAATACCCAGCCTTCTCACAATAACACAATTTGCACTTGAAGAGCTTCTTACTCACTCACACTTGACTTGATTCGATCTAAAAATGAGTATGGAATGAATGAAAACGAATAGATGAATGAATGATCAAATGAACAAGCAACATCAATGATATATATGGTGAAGAGACAGAAGACGCATGTCTTCAACCATCAAGTTGGCCTCAACAAAAAAATGTGACACTTCAAAAATGACGCCAAGGAGAAGTTAGCTAAACCAATAATAATTACATATTATTTAATGAAGCACCTCTTCATTAATCATCGATGTCATATAAATTAAATAGTCGTTGGCTAGATTATTTAATTTGATCTCAAAGATGTGGCTGGAAGAATTGTAGGATGCTGCCTATGAACATCAACATTTAGTAGTAGCACAATTTCAAGTGCATACTTTGTTTTTAGTAATAGCACTACGAACTATCTTATGTTAGCAAGAGCACAGCGAACCATATCAAAACTTTTAAGCAATTCTATTTTGTTAAAGAACAAAAATTTTGGCCACCATCTAGTAAAATGATTTGGGGAGAACATAAAGTAGAGAGGGTTAAAGGTATTTGATCTATTCTTTAAGAGGATAAATTTCATACATGAAAAGTTTATCTATTGATAACATCAGTTTTACATATATTAGATGTAAAAAGATGCTAAATGGAAGGGTTGTCATCTCCAAAGATTTTATATAATTCAAGATCATAGAAATGGGGAAGATATTCCTCTAATAGGAAAAAAAAACCTAAATGACAGTGATTCATTCTCTACAATGAGATATTTTATGCATTTACAACAGTTACAATGAGTTCAACATTTTCAGAGCTCTTATTTTCTTCCCAAATCTTAGGCAAGGCTTCCTTTATATTGTGAATGCTTTCAAATGTGAAGTTTGCATCCTTTATAAAAATAGTCACAAGACTATCCTTACCTTGTCATAACCTGCAAAGCTTGAATAATGAAAAAGCTAGGCAACATATTATTGTAGAAAAAAGGTAGAACTTGTTAAATCTCTATAAGAGAATGGAAACCTATTTCTCACAAGATAAATACTGAGCATAAGCTCTAATATAGAGATGGAAAGAAAGAATACTCAAGTCCACAAATATCTAAAGAGTGGTCAATGGAACTTGTACATACAGAATATACACACCAGACATTAGAGGTCTAGACATATGACTGGAAAAAATATAGAACTTGTTAAATCTTTGTCAAAGAATGAAAACCCACTTCTCCCAAGATAATACTAAACAAAAGATTTGTTATGAAGAAAGAAAGAAATAATCCAACAGATATCCAAAGAATAGTCAATGGCACTTGTAAATACAGCATATACCATATTCAAAGCCCTGAGGCATCTCCAAGACAAGATCAAAATAACATAAAATATATAATAAAAAGAAGAGAAAATATGGCGGATACAACTATACTGATGGAAAAGCTAGAAAATAGAGAGTTGAATGGTGTTTATAGAAGGTTAATGTATACAAAAAAATCACCCACCCCCACTAGCAGCTCTCATCCCCGATCGAAACACCCACCCCATGAATGAGTTAAGGAAAAAATGGGGTTTGGGTTGATTGGCTTTTTCTGTTTGTTTTTTACCTATTCTAAGGCAAGATCGTAACGGACAGGGGTCCCAAGATCATCTTCTGCTTCTGCTCCTCCGTCAATTTTATAGTACCAATTATTGTTCCCAAATATGATTAAGCAGAGAACGCTTAAAGAGAGTAAAATAGGATGTAGAGTGAAGAAAGAGTTGTTATGCCTAACGCCGTCCGAATTTCGTTTCAATTTCCTTGACAGCGAGTTTGGAGCGTATCTCAATTACAATATCTGACTCCTTACCAGAACCCATGTGAATTCGCTTCATCCTTTTCAAATCCACTGTGAATGATACTTTCTTTCTTCTTGTAAAACTCAATCTCATTTTACTCTTGGCTAAACAATACAATGAATACGGCCGTACGAGGAGAAAATGGTTTAAAATGACCTCTTCCAGAGCGATGTGAGATTCTGACTTTTCCACCCTGCCATCAAAATTTATCAGTCTCCTGAAACGAATGAACATCGATCATACTTGACAGCAACTTCTTCAATAATTCGTTTCACAGTCTCGCTGTCCATTGTTCCATCGCACTGTTTCACCTGCAACATCAATCAAATCCAGCAGAAAATCCACCAAAAGCAACAGAAAATCCACCACCCAAAGCGGCAGCCATTTGAGAAGCCACATCGCCACTTCAAACGTTGATCTCCCAAGCATTTCTCTGGTTGGACTTAAACAACACACTAAACATTGACAAGTGTGTAGTTATCTGTTATTTGTGGCAGAAAAAATTGAGTGACTAAAATAGAAATGGAAAACGAAAATGAAACGGCAAAAGGAAAGGGAGTTTAAAAACGGCCGCCACACGGAACAGCACACAGTAGTCAATACTTTGTGTGTGTTGTTTAAGCCCAACTATTTCTCTGGGCAACACATGGACTTCGAAAAATTAGAAACAAAAACAATTGCCCTTACAGAAAAATGGACCTGAAAAGCCAGATTATATAACGCATTCTGTACTTACAGTGTTGCGGACGACGAACACATTCTGTCTTTCAAATTTCTCCCCGGTTTTATGCCCGCTTGCATGAAAAATTCCAGCAAATTATGGAGGTTTGGGGTTTTAGCAGCAGGGACGTATATCATTTCAAATCTCCCACTTCTAAAATCCCGCTGTTTTTTAAAACTTCTGAAACGTCCGTCTCCGTTTCCGTCCGTCGTCACGTCCGTCTTCATCCGCGTCATCATCTTATGGTATGGTATCATATGCTATGGGGTGTCTAACAGCCAGTGCATTTTGTCGGGAGATTAGCTTCTCCCTAGAAAAATAATTTATACATATATATAATAATGTTCTGTAAAATCAATTAAATTTCTTTTTGGGTCCTCTAAATTAAAATGTAGTTTAAAACTGATAAACACAATAGCGTCGCTGCCACGGAAATATGATTTACAAGTGGGTGTTATAAATGCAGGGAAAGGTTTCCCAAGTAAAAACTCGTGAAAAGCGATGGACGGACAGCGTAATCCCCGAGACAGATGTCTTCACAACTGTAGATGTACTAGCTTAGCTCTCTCCACTTCACATAGAAATGCCTTCAGCGTAATAAGCATAATATTTTCTTATACACAAATACAATCTTTTCAAATGCCGTTTTCTGTTGCGTTGCCCTTGTCCACACCAAACCTTCCAACTTTGTTGCTAACTGGCAAATAATTTTGTGAGGAATATTTTAATCCAAACGTGACAATGAAAGTATAATTTTAGGAGGAAAAATTAAATTTATATTAACTATGCGTGCCTGCAAAATCGGAACTTACAATTAAAGCAAATAATTTTGTGAAAAATTTATGTCCTTATCAAGACTACCAGGGAACGACACAGCTTGGATACATCGAAACCCTCACTCACCATGAAAGATTTCAATCTTTCTTGGCTTTTAAATATTTCTGACACCGGGCCCTGCCCACTCGCTAACCAATTTCTGCCTCAGAAGAGCCTTTCACTAAATGTAAATGAAAAGAGCGTGGTTGGATTTATTGCTTTAGCATATATCAATGACTAACGTACATCGGTAATATTGAGTCATCGATTGTTGAATACCTCGAACAATCCGCTAGACCTTCGGATTCCGATTCTTTCCATATGATTTGCTTGAGCGTGCAATCCTTATAAAGTATTGTTTAGAAGCCGAAATGTTCACTTGTGACATTCGTTTCAATTGAATTCGTTGCCCACTTAAAGATGACGATGAATGATGGAAACGATGGCACTTTGCACGCAGTTTTGGTGCCCTTTCCTGCGCAGGGACACGTCAACGCTTTCATACATCTCGCCGATCTCTTGTCCGCACGGGGTTTTTTCATCACTTTCGTTAACACAGAATGGACTGAGAAACGCATGTTTGGAAGTGGAAAGGACAAGTCGCAAGTGCAGCACTCCAAAGCCAATTTCCGATTCTTGTCATTCGCGGACGGCTTACCGCCGGAGCACGGCCGCACCACCCATCTGGGCGAGCTGTTTTCAACGCTGGCAGAGCGTGCAGCCGCCTTGGAGGCCGTCCTCCGCACTCACACTGAGAATGGCGTTCCTCCCGTTACCTGCATCGTGGCAGACTGTTGCATGTCGTGCACCGCATCAGTGGCCCCCAATATGGGAGTGCCAAGGGTCGTCTTCTGGCCTATTTGTGCCGCTGCCTCTATTGCGGCAAAATACGCTAATTCTCTCCTTTCCCAGGGCCACATTCCTATCAAAGGTATTCTTCTGCTCTACTTTTAACATTAACTTAACTTGTTCTTCTACTCTAGTTTGAGTCTTAAATTGGAGTTGTGATGGTTTCAGTGACCGAAGGAAAATGTCCGGAGAAAATGATCAGTAATCTACCTGGGAATATACCACCGCTATGGCCTAGCGATCTGATATCGTTCTACCGCGAGCAGTTTACATCGGATCCCATCTACGAAGCGCTTCTCTTTGAGTCGCGAATGTGTGATACGGGGGATTACGTGCTTGTGAACACCTTTGAGGAATTGGAAGGCACAGAGGCGGTAGCGGCACTGTCTATCAAGGGGTGTCTATCTCTATCAATAGGCCCTGTGTTTCTGCCTAACTTTTTAGGAGGGGAGAACTCAACGCTCAGCAACATGTCTATGTGGGAGGAAGACGATAGCTGCTTGCACTGGCTAGATAAACAACGCCCGCGCTCTGTGCTGTATGTTTCGTTTGGAAGTTTGGCACTCAAATCGCAAGAGCAGTTGAATGAGCTGGCGCTGGGTTTGGAACAGAGCGGGCATGCCTTTTTGTGGGTTCTTCGCTCCGATATTGCCCAGGGGCAGGCTGCTGTTTTGCCTGAGGGATTGGAAGAGCGAACCAAAGATCGTGCGTTTTTTGTGAAATGGACGCCGCAATTGAAGGTCCTTGCACATGCTTCGGTGGGAGGATTTCTAACGCACAGCGGATGGAATTCAAGTGTGGAGAGCATAAGCATGGGAGTGCCCATGATTGGCTGGCCTTATTTCGGCGATCAGTTCCTCAATTGCAGATTCGCCAAAGATATATGGAAGGTTGGGTTGGATTTTAAGGATGTGGACGTTGATGATGGGAGGTTGGTGAGGAGAGAAGAGGTGGAGAGTGCAGTGAGGAGGGTGATGCAGAGCAAGGAGTTGAAGAAGAAAGCCGCGGACCTGAAGGAAGCGGCAACTAAAGCAGTGATGGCGGGAGGTTCTTCTTTCAACAACATAAATACATTCATCCGCGATATGCTCAACCATGCAAAATCACAGTGACAGTCGTCTTTCGTGCACTGCGACGAAACACTTAGACAAATATGACAATACGCTATAGAATTCTGCCGTGGTTGTTATGTGGCGCGTGAGATTTGGTGATATTATTTTGCTTTTTAGGTTTTAATGCGATGAAGTTTTTATTGATTGATATTGTATCTGCTATTTACTTTATGAATTTTTTAGAACCCTAAACTTTATATTTTACATACCGAAGTTGAAGTTTGAAATTAAAGAAGATGATTAGAATTGCCTTTCTTTTATTTTTCGAATAGTCTTTCTTTATTAAAAGAAAATCTGGGTTCTTTAATATTATTTTTCATTCTTTAAAATAATATTTATTTATTTTTAAATTTTTGGAAAGTCAATTTGGAAAAGAGAATCTATTTTATTCATTTATATTATAAAGAAAAATTCTATTAATAAAGGGATATATAACATTCAATTTTTATTTATGTTTTTTCAATTTAAAAGAAAAGATTTGAGAAATCATAAGTAAAATAATGGAGAATTTAAAATGCTAGTGACTTTTAGATGTGTGATAAAATTGATGTTTAATGCAAACCAATATTATGTAATCATTTTAATGGTTATTCGAAAATATGACCTTTTGGAACTAATAGTTGTGCAATCACCTTAAAAGAGATGCTTTCACACAAACAAAAAATACCCTATTTTTAATGGAAAACACCTACTCACTTCCAGAAAAGTGTTCTACAAGCCACACTTTATTTTTTTATGGATTCATAGATATTCCTTTGATGATCACATTCCCTCAATACAAAAGATTTTGATCCCCAAAAACTATGTGACAAGTGAAACCAAACATAATGCAAAAGGGGAATAAAACAATAGAAATCAAACTCTAAATGAAATCACAAACCCTCACGTTTTGATTGAAATCAATAACAATTTGCATCAAAATAAAATGAATGAAATCACGAATGTTAAACCAATAATCATTGTACATGGACTGGATGTGCTCATATGATTTGGGATGTTTGTTTCTTAGTGCTACAACATCTACTTGCTCAATTTGAGATGGCAAAAATGGAGGATTAAGTTCCAATTTATAGAATTATTGAGACAAAAAAAAATGCTTGAGATTTAATCTTGAGACATGATTTTGATCTATGAATGGTGGATGTGATAGGGAGAGGTGACAATCAATTTGTCAATTGAACATAGGTGACTAGGTAGTTAACTTATTTAATTGGTAAGTTGATTAATATTTCATTTGTTAACTAATTTCTTATCTTCAATTAGTCAAATTGATTGTATTGTCAATGGATTTGATTGGCAAGCTATCTAAATTGATTATTCAGTTAACTATTTTGATTATATAGTTAAACTCATGAGGTGTAATATAGGATTTAAATTAATTTAAATAGGAATATTTTATATTTAAATTCAAATATTTAAAAATTTGGTTGGAAATAATTCATTTTAAATTAATTAAAAAAATAAATATTATGAAAAGAATTTCATTGTAGTATAGTAGTAGACTTAGGGATAGAATAATTATTTTAATGGATTTCGGAGGTAGTAATTGTGTTAAATGTTAACATGAGATGACATTACGAAAATAGTGCATATGTAATTTAAGTGCCTATATTTTTCTCCTTTTTAAATAGGGTTGTGACTATAATTAGTAATGTTGTTTCAAAAAAGTAGATATAGACATAGGTTGTGTCAATATTGATGAGAGATAATGCCCCAAGGATCAAAATTTAATGACTAATTAGTTGGATTGATAAGATCAATCAATTGATTGATTGATTGGTTAGATTATTAAATTTGAAGGATGCTTGGACACTTGGATAGAGTTTATATTTAAAATATCAATTTGATTTTTGGATTGAATCAATGTTGAGATTATGATGTGTCCTTGAGAGAATGTTTAGGTTAGATAAACACAAGCGTGATCTTAATTTTTGTCAAGCTACATGTCAATTCAAATAGTCTTGTTATCGTTCATAACTTCAAAATGGAGACCCAATGATAGTCTAGAAAAAATATTTTATTTTGATTTGATATTAGAATACAAACATATTAAAAAATAATATTGTCATTGATGAAAGATGTATGAATTAAATGTGAGTTAAGGATATGGTAGTCACAACAGTTCTATTTGTAAGAATTAATAATAATTACTATATATATTAGTGAAATTAAGATAACCATGTCAATTTTCTATATATTTTTTTAACAAAAGATAAGAGGAGATACAATCAATGTCTCATAAGAAAAACAACTAGCCTAAACATATACAACTTTGCTACAAAAATGTAAGGAATATATGATATAAATTAAAGGAAGAAGATAAAACATGTAAAAAGACAAGCCATTAATATCCCCGAAGCAAATGGAAAAAGACAATAATATCAATGACGAACGTGCATCGGTAATATTGAGTCAGCAAAAGTTGAATACCTGGAACAGCCGGTTTGACCTTCGGATTCCCATCCTTTCCATATCATATGCTTCAGCGTGCGATATATGGAAGGTTGGGTTGGATTTTAAGGAGATGGACGTTTACGATGCGAGATTGGTGAGGAAAGTAGAGGTGGGAGTTGCAGAAGAAAGCAGTGATCTTCTTTCAACAACATAAATATCTTCATCCTTAGCCATGCCAAATCACACTCACACTCTTATTTCCTGCACTGCGACGACAAAGATGGCAATATGCATTAGAATTGTTTGTCTGATTGGTTGTTATGTGGTGAATGAGATTTTTGAGTTTCTAGTAACTCTATTATCCATTTCGAATATGGTAGATGAGTTTCTAGTAACGCTTAGCATGTAATAACTTTAATAGTTATTTGAAAACATAATTTAGCATGTAATAACTTTAATAGTTATTTGAAAACATAATATTTTGGAATTAATAGTTGTGCAAATCACTTTTGTTAGAATAGATGGTTTCACACTACAACAAAAAATAATCTATTTTTAATCAAAGACATTTATGCCTTCCACAATAGTGTTCTACAAACATGTTTTACTTTGTGATATATCCACAAGTATTTATTTTATGATAACACCTCTTCAATACAAAATCTTTTGATCCCCCAAAACTATGTGCACGAGAGGTGAAATCAAGTAGAATGGAAAGAGGAAGCAAACTCTAAATGAAATAAAAAAATCTCATCTTCTAATTGAGATCAATAATAATATGCGTAAAACTGAATGAAATCACAAATTTTAAACCAATGCAAATCATAATTGCACAAATGGAGTGGATGTGCTCGTATGGTTTAGGATATTTTCTTATTAGTGTTGTAATATCTACTTATTTGATTTGAGATGGTCAAAATAGAGGATTAAGCTCTAATTTACATTTTTATTTTATAGAAAATGGAATGTTAAATATTTAAATCTTGAATCATGAGTTTGATCCATGAATGGTGGGTTTGATGGTGAGAGGTGACAATAAATTTGTCAATTGAATTGAGGTGACTAGATAGTTAACTCATTTGATTGGTAAGTTGATAATTATTTCATTTACTAATTAATTTGTGATATTGAGTTAGCCAAATTGATTGGCTTGTCAATGGATTTGATTGGTGACCAAGCTAAATTAATTATATAGTTAACTAATTTGATTAGATGGTTAATCATGCAAGGTGTGGGTGATCCCACAATAGTGGTTTACAATTTTTGGCCAAACTGGACACTGAAATATTTTTTTTTACCTAAATCTTCACTTTCGGGCACCTATAGCGGCTAAACTGTAAGGAATTTGAAGATGATGCAAACTAGAGTTTCATCACATTTTTTCTGCAGATTCTAAAAATATTTTTTTCAAAATTTTTGGAATCAGATTGCACTTTTTTTTCCATCTCCCTTGAAAATTAGTTTTTTTCATAAAACAACATTTTTAAAAAGTGACGCACACCGTATAATGCATAACTTTTTTTCCATGAAGGATAAAATTCTAATTCTTTCGAATTTAGATTTGTAACTCTGATATCTAGTGCTTCCACTTGGTTAGATAGTTTTTTATTGAATATTTTTTTTTTAATCAGGTTTCAAAGTCAAACTAATTACAATTCAGGCATAGCCTGACTATATAACACGTAAATTTTTTTGTATATATTGAAATTCTTTTTTTTTGTTAGATCAAGGACTTCAATATTTAGTGCACTCATATTTTTATTTTCTTTTTTTGATAATCTACTATTTTTCTACATGTGCAAAACAAAGACCTTTGTTTTAGATGAAAAACCTATGTTTAATAAAACTAAAAAAACAAATACATAATAAATCCAAAACATATTAAAATTATATTCGTTGGATAGCTTGTTCCAAGGACTACCTGATTACAGTTGGGTTTGTGAAGTCTCTGCCATTTTCATGTTCAAATCGAGCTCCGAAGTGAAAAAAATTAGGTTTTTTTTGTGTTTCAGGAAAGAATGAGGAATAAGGGGGGTTCATACAAACCCCTAGGGGTTTGAGCGAACCACCCTTCAATATGCATTTCCTTTTGTTTTTTTGGGCAAGAAAGGTGGGCCCAGTAATTAATGGGTTCGCTCAAACCCTAGTTCGGGCGAACCCCTTTTGGGTTCAGTCGAACTTGTAGGCTCATTCGAACCCCTAAAACCAATTTTTTTGCCATGGAGTCATTTTTTCTCAGTTGTCCTTCCTCCGTCAAATTGTAAACCACTATTGTGGCTTCACCCATGTAATATAAGATTTAAACTAGTTTAACTATGGACATAATTTAGTTTTAAATTTAAATATTTAAAATTTTGATGGGAAATAATTCATGTTTTAAATTAATTAAAAAAATATTATCCAGTGAATTTAATTGCAATGAAGTAATAATTTTAGGGAAATAATAATTATTTTAATAAATTAAGGACGTGGTAAGTGTTAAATTTTAACATAAGATGGTGTTACAAAAATTAGTGTATGTGTGTTTTCAATGTTCATATTCCCCCCTCTTTAGAATGGTGTTGTGACTAGAAGTAGTAATGTTTTTTAAAGAAAACAGATATGGGAATAGGGTGTGATGATGTATTGATGAGAGATAATGACCCAAGAATTAAAGGTTGATGGCTAATTGGTTGGATTGATAAGATTGATCAAATTGTTAGATTAATTGGATGATTAAATTTGAAGGATGCTTTTATGCTTGGATATATTTTGGATTCAAATATCAAATTGAATTTTTAAAATTGAATCAAATGATGAAATGATGATGTCACTTTGGGAGGATGCTCGAGTTAGAAGAGCATAAATTTTCTCTTGAAATAGATGGAATAATACTAGCAAATATTAGATGGATGAATGGAAGCTAATAGATATTATAAGAGCCACAAAATAAAAAATTAAGCAGGATGGGAGTGTCTAACTCCATCTACATTTAATAAATTGATGTAGAGAAGGAATGCATATAGTATAATAGACAAAATATCCCTTATTAAGAAACTCACTGACTTAGACATGTAACATTTAATTTATCAACTAGGGAATCATAATTTTTGAATAGTCTTAGCACTATGTGTGTAGTTAAAGATTCTAAGTTTTCCTATCAATAAGAAAAATGAAAGTAGTTCCTTATTTGGAAACAAACTTACCTAAGAAAATTCTTAGTTGGAAACAAACCTAATTGTATAACAATTGCACTACGGGAAAATACTTGTAAGGATATTGACTAATAGCTATTGGGATTAAGGTGTCTCAACCTTAGAATCTTGAGATGTTTAATGTAACGTATTATTGTATTTATTTGTATTTTCAATTGTCTATATTATCATGTCATAAATTGGGACCCACTAGCTGGGTGGTATCCCCTTTGGAGGTGACTGGATAACAATCATCATCCCAAGTGGAAATAGGCATCCCACTTTGGAATCTTTGAATTATGGCAGATTATATGGTGTGTCATAACACGTTGTAAGAAAATTGAATATTTTGGTCGTGTGATAGATTTATAACTAATTCTATGACGAATCTTATGGCATATTTTATGGTAGATTTATGATAGATTTTATGATAGTTGTAAGGCATCTGTCATAGGTCATTATTAGCATATTTTGGGCACCCAAGCTTGAGGAGAGGATATTGCATGTTATGACAGTTGTAAGAGGTGTAAGGGAATATTGTACAAGTGTCCAAATGTATGTTTATGGTGTGGGATAGTGTGCCATGTGGATTTGGATGCCCATCCTCTTCTAGATGCTTCCTCTAGATTGTGTCTCTCTATATATTGTATGCCTTGCATTATAGAATGCATAGTTTGTTTGCAGGTAACAAAGTGCTTCCAGATTCACTCCAGAATAGGTGTTTGTTTCAAAAAACTTGTTGAAGAAGCTTTGTACTTGGGGCTACATTGTAATCCTTATTTCAAATAGTATAGTAGTATTATTCTTTTAAATGGTGAGGTCTTTTACCCAAAAGGTTTTTCCCCATGTATATCTGGTGTCACTATTTTATGTGTTCTTGTTATTCTACCTTCTTTCTCTCTGTGTGTTTCTATTATTGTAACTATATAAGGTGTTAGGAATTTTTTTGTAACTCTCCCCTAATTAGATTAGTGTGGGAAGATGTTTCCACTCACCTAGCTTCCTTTCAATTGGTATCAGAGCCTAGCCAACATTGATTCCTTTATTGGGTTAGAAGGGTTTTTTGAGTTGATCTTTGTTTTAGTGGGAGTTTTGTAGAAGTTCATTTCATGACCTTGTTGCAGGAAAAATATAGTAGGCACATTTGGTAGGATTAAGATGAAGTTTAATGATGGTAAATTTGAGCTTTAGAAGCTCAATATGGAAGATATTCTTGTAGATCATGATTTGTGTGTTTTTGTTTCTAGAACCAAACCATCAGGCATGAAACAAGAAGACTAGGAGCTCATGGATTGGAAATACAAGGGTCTCATTAGATTCTGATTGATTGATTTCATTCTCCTAATTTTTCATGAAGAGAAGGTTGTTTCTTCTTTGTGGAAGAAACTTGGAGATGTTTATTAGGCTAAATCCTTGGAAAACAAGCTATTCTTGGGAAAGAAGATGTATTCTCTAAAGATGGAAGATGGAGGATCTATGGAAGACCACCTAAATTCCTTTAACATGTTGATTTCTCAACTAGATTTTGTTGGAGACAAGATTGATGAACAAGACTATTGCATGCTCCCCTTATGTTCTTTGTTAGACTCATGGGATCATCTAGTGATGGCTATTGGAAACACAATAACCACTTTCATAATGGATGAGGTGGTTGCTTCATTTTTATCTGAAGAGATGCAAAGAAAGTCTTTTGAGATGGCGAAGGAGGCCCTTGCTATTCATGGCAGACCAAAGGAGAAAAGAAAAAGGAAGGAAAAGAATCTAAGTCAACGTATTCATAGAGATCTAAGTCTCATGGTAAGAAGTCCAAACCAAAATGTTGGAATAGTGGCAAAACCGATCATTTTTTAAAATATTGTAAGAAGGAGAAGAAAAAGAAAAATAAGTCTTTCTCTGATTTTGAGTTTGAAAAATCATCTCAAGATGAAGCAGAAGCATTTGTTGCATCCTTGGAAACCCATGCATAAGAAGATGTGTGGTTGATAGATTCGGGTGGATCCTTTCACATGACCCCTCATAGAGGTTGGTTTTAAAAGTATGAAGAGTATGATGGAAGGAAGGTGTAATTGGGTGATGACTCTCACCCGAAGATCATTGGTTGTGGAAGATTCAAAATTAGATTTCTTGATGGAAGAGTGAAGGGAATTGATGGTGTCTTCCATATCCTAAGTTTGGCATGAAACCTTCTTTATGTGAGTAAACTAAATGATTTGGAGCACAAATTTTTTTCTCTAGTGGAGGATGGATGATGACAAGAGGAGCTATGGCATTGGCCAAGGGTGTTCAAGTTGGAACTTGTACAAGTTGGATGCATGCACAGTTTAGAGCAATAGTTCTTCTAATGTATCAAAGAAGAGTCCTTTGGATTCTTCATCCTCACCGTCAAATCGTGTAGTGAAGAATTCTATTGCAGCTACATCCAATGGTCATTCATTTTGGGTACCTAAGGGTGCTCATTCCATCAAAATGAAGCTTCCTATAGAATAAGAACCATGAAGAATAAGAGCCTTGTTGAAGGCCTTGATGATTGTAATCTCGAGTTTGACTTTTGTGAACATTATGTTTATGGAAAATAGCATTGCATTTCTTTTTACTCTAGTTCTCACAAGTCTTTTGGGGTTTTGGACAATGTTCATTCAGATGTTCTTGGTCCTATGAATGTTCCTTCATTATCAAAATATGTATATTTTATTTCCTCTATAGATGATTACAGTCTAGGACATTTGCTTATTTTCTTAGAATTAAAGCTAAAGTCTTTAATTAGTTTAAGGAGTTTAAGGTCTTAGTAGAAAATAAAACTAATAGAAATATTAAGTGTTTGAGGACTAACAATGGTGGTGAGCTTTGTTTCATAGAGTTTTACAAGTTCTGTAAAGAGCACGGGATCTAAAGACATAAGACAACTTCTTACACTCCACAACAAAATGGAGTTGCAAAGAGGATGAACAGAACGTTGATGGATAGGGCTAGGAGTATGTTGAGTGACGCTAGCCTTGAAAAGAAGTTTTGGGCTGAAGCAGTAGCCACTGCATGTTATTTGATCAATAGATATCCTACATCGGCGCTGGTTGGAAAGACACCCATGGTGGCATGTTCTAGTAACAATCCTTCGATGAGACATCTCGAAATATTTGGTTGTGAAGCTTATTCTCATGTTTTGATTGAGAAGAGGTCAATGTTGGAGAACAAGGTAGTTAATTGTATCTTTATCAGCTATGGTTTCAATATGAAAGGGTACAAGCTTTGGGATCTAGAAGCTCAGAAGGTTCTCTATAGCAAAGTGTGATTTTTAGAGAGATGACACCTTGCACTATTGAGTTGCAGCGAGATAAAAAGGAGAAACATAAGGAGGTAGTTCAAATTCCACCTACTTTGAATAAAGATGAACTACATACTCTTGTTGGACTTGATGATGAGGAGAGCTCAAGCAGCTCTTAAATTTCTAAAGAAGAAGAACCTCAATCTCAGCCTTTGAGGAGGTCTACACGAGTTAGGTGGAAAACCAGAAAGGTTTGGTTATTCATTATTGGATTACAATTGCATTTTTTTATTGCTAACTCTGATGAGCCTAAGACTGTTGAAGAGGTTATGGGTTATGTTAACTAGAGAGCTATTATTAGATCATTTTATCTCATTGCATGAGATGTTGACACTTGTCATGATCCAAACCCTTTATCATTTAGGGTTGCTCCTATATAGCACTCAACCCTAATTGTATTATCATAACCTCATGATACCTTTTATAACCTTTTGACAACCTTTGAGGACTCTTGATCTCCTTGAAGACTATTGCATATTATTGTTTGCAACTCTCTTGTGTGGAAGGTGTCTTTGTTCGTTGTTTGATCACATTGCTCATATCTTCACAATTCTAACATGGTATCAAAGCTTGGATTAACGAACTCCTTCTCGATTTATGAGGGTTTTTCATCAACAAGGGTTACAAGCTTCAGATCTAGGATCTTCATTACATTTTTTACAATTTTTGGAGGTGGGTAATTTTTAGGTGCATTTTGGCATGAAAAAACCTCGTAGTTGCATTTAGAAGGTCGATTCAATGAGTTTTGATTATAATTTTTTTATAATTAATTTTGGAAGTTTTCGAGGAAAAAAAATTTGCACAAGGGTTGTACGATCCCTCTACGGCCTATGCACACCATTAAAAAATGCAAAAAGGGAGGTCAAAGTTTTTTTAAATCCTCTTTTTTCAAAATTAAAAGAAAATTTAAATAAAAAGAGTGCAAGCTTAAATTTTTATATTACTTTACTGTGCTCAGGGTACATGTAGTACCCTAGTGGAAAGCTTGTAGCAGGTTGCTTGTCTAGTTAGGCCACATGGCCCTATCAGCGGTCACTTCAAGTCACCTGACAACCTATTTATCAAACCCCAACGTTACCATGTGCCTTCCTATAAACTTTTTTGACTTTCTCGGTGTCACAACCATTTTTTGGCCCATTGCCCAATTTTTTGGCCAGTTTTCCTTGGCCAAATTTTCTTGGTAGTGACAAGGAATTTTTTTTTTCTCCAAGAATATTCTAGCAACTGGATTTTTTGGGGGTTAGATTCCTTTTCTAATAGCAGAGGGAATATTCTTAGAATATATCACTAACATCATGAGTTAATGGTACAGTCGTAGGGTAGGGGCCCCCTCAAATCCTCTTTGGCCCTAATAGAGGTTTCTCTTCTTTTAGCCATAATTTGGATGATGATATTAAAATTGGGAAAATGAGATATTGTCAAAAAGCTAGTTCTATCAACTTTCTAGTAGTGTGGGTTTCATCTTTATTTTTTGTTGTTGGTGCATTCTATGGCCTTTTGAAGTTAGACCTGTGTTTTTTTACTCTTGAGATTGTAACTTTTGACCTATTCCTCCATTTTTTTGCAATTTTAGCAACGTTGGGACGATCTTTCAAATCTCTTCATAGAAATCCATTCACATTTTCTAGATTTTTTTCTAGGTACATGTTTTATTCAATTTTTTTGTTTTTTCACATTTTGGTAAATTACTTGGATGTTTTAGCTCTTGGAAAAAAAATTATTTATGTGTGATGACTTAATTTTTTTTGTTCTATATATATTTCTATTATTCTATCATATTTGTACATTGTAGACATCTTGGGCATGTAATTTATATTTTGTAGACACACTAATATAAAGTGTCATTCTGGTGTATACTTTTTGGGGACTTTTCACATCCTATTGTTCCTTTTTTACTCACACTATGATATAAAGTGTCATGGGTTGATGTAGGCCTTTTTTACCATCACACCTTTGTCAAGTGAGTGTGCCTTCCACAATAGTACTGAATCCTATTGATTCTTACATAATGTGTGTGTGCCTTTGTTTTCACACCCTTTTATTTGTTGGTACTCTTTTGTCAATATTCAAATATTTTTGTTTCTCCTACATGCACTTCTTGGTTTCACACAATTTTAGTGGATCTATCTTGGCTCTCCCTTGTCAACATCATTGGGTGTTCTACTATTAGTTCTAATGCTTCCTTGGTTTCATTTTTCAAAGTGATCTATTTATCTAGTTCTTGTTCCTATGTACTAGGTGGGTGCAACATACATGATGCGGGAGCATTTGAGTGCATGTGTGATCAGCATCAGCCAAAACATATTTTAGTTTAATTTTTAGTTTTAGGTTTTTTTTGGTTTTTTTTGGTTTTTTTTTGTGGTTCTTATCATCTCTTAGTATCAGGAACCATGGGTATGATCAAAACTGCAAAAAATCAAATTTTGTCAATTCATCATTTTAAAGGCCCCTAGAGGCAATTTTGCATTCAAACAATTATTTTTGAAGATCTATAAGATCTAGGTAAAATTATTTTGATTGTAATATTCTTGACTTCATTTTTCCAAATATGTAGAAGGTTTCATGGTAAAATATTTAACCATTTAGGATATTTTAATGCTAGAAGTTTGTGTTGGTGATTTTATGAGAAATTTAAAATCTCAAATTTTATGAAGGATGAAACAAAATGGCCTGGTGGGGATATTTTAGGGTCATTATGTGAATCTTTTAATGTTCTCATGTAAAAATAATCTTCTAGTAAAAAGTTATGTAAAAATTTAATTTTTCCAACAATTCGATGAATCCAAGGATAGTCACATGAGTATTTTCTCTTCTAATTTTATTGTATGTTAAAATATATTATTATAAGGTTTAGTTCATGAATATTTATTTGTATTTACTTTAAAAATAATTCCAAAGATAAGAAGGGCATTCAATAAATTTGAACATTAAGGATAGAATGTGAAACATCATGTGAAAAGGAAGAGATAATTTGCTACATCCTTAGATGGTGAGGGAGAGGGGAGGGAAATGCTTCATGGGAGGCTACCTTTGTGCAAGTTTTGAGAGGGAGAAGATAGCAAATAGAACCCAAGAAGAGGTGCCATATTATACTAAGTTTTAATTGTTTATTGAGTATGGAAGAATGGGATAAAGGGTAGCTTGTTGTAATGCTTGTTTATGCATAAATGTGTAGAGATGGAGATATCAAAGGGAAGAGTTAGAAGCTAGAATGAGAAGATGCAAAGACGATATAGAAAATGGAGATTGAAGAATTCCCAAGGAGAGGAATGTTAGATTGAAAGAGATTTTTCAAAGGATTTAAGAGGCCATGAAGAGACATTTATATAATATTATAGAAAATTGTAATCTGTTAGACATGATGTAGTTTGTATGTAAGTTTATGAAGTAAATAAAATCAACATGTATGTAGTTTTTTTATAGTTGTATGCAACCAATTTATATTTTATATTAATATTGTTAGTGAGTTGAGTGTCTTTGCTTGTGTATGTGATTTATATTAGAGGGAGTCTTCATTAGTACATCAGTGGTTAGTTGCCCATGCATTTTGGTTAGATGGAGCATTTACCATTGTAGTGTAGTAAAATTCATACTCTTCCATTTTCACACTTCTTTGGGCATGCATTGCTTTATTTATCCATATTTATGTCTGTTGATGGTGTTTTTATGCACTTCTCAACACAGGCAGTGCATAGGCGCACTACCTCTCTTGAAAGACAATTTCCCACAATCGAATTGCAGAACACTATCCCAAGGTCTCTCGAATGTCAGGGCATGACAGTGCTTAGATACCTCAGTAGTTTGATGTGATTTACTAGAATCACAAGGCGGCCTTATAGAAATACAAAGTGTGGATGCGAAGCATGAAGTTAGATCTTCGAAAAGGAGTTTTAGTATGAAAGCAGTTATGTGTTGGCTATAGGTTCAAACAGCAGTCTCAAACTCCATCTGGTTGTTAGATTTGGCTCTATAATGTGCAATGAACCTTGGTATTGTTCAGTTTCTAAAAAAAGGTGGAAAAGAGCGAAGGGGAAGAAAAGTTCCTAAGTCTGAAGCTTGCAATGAATAGTGACAATGGAGTTCCTGCAATGGACAATTCCTTAAAACAATATCCCACTTAACCAGGGATTTCACAGTATCATAGAAATTGTGCTATCTTCTAAGGGCTACAGATTTTTATCTTTCATCCACCACATACATGCATGAACTAAAGATAAGTGTTTGGGGCAGCTTCAAATCAAGTCCAGGCTAACTTTGCACAGCTATCTACCTTCAGCAAACAGCAAAAAGTATGGACTAAGGGATCATCTACAAAACAGGAATTTTCACAATCACCCAACAGCATTACTAAGATTTACCCAAATAACATGAACAGCTAACTAAACAACAAAGAGATCTTAAGCTAAACATCTAATATTGGAGAAATGAATCAAGTGACATGAGAGAAAACAAGGAAATGCACCAAGTCAATGCTATTTCTTATAAATTTCTGCAGCATGTCTTTACAACAACTCAACTCTCACTTTTGCAAATGAGGGGAGTGCTCTATTTATAGTTTCCAAAAAACCAAATGAATAGCCAAGATTCATTTCCATTGTGTGGCCAAGATTCATTACAAAATAGGGTTTCACCTACCCCCAAATAGATTTACAATTAAAAAACATCTTTTGTCCCTTCCCTATTTCGTCATCTAGTGGATGACACTATTGCTTTTTCGTCCTGTAGCTAAGTGTTGTTTTCTTGGCTGTAGCTACTCTTCTGGGAGGTCTTCTTCCTTGGCTGGGTTGTCCTCTTGTTCCTCGGAAGCTGCGTGTTCAATGTACTTGAGGATGATGGCCTGGAGCTTGTCTACCTCGAGGATCTCACATCTTAATGCCTGGTAGCTCCATTCTTTGGCGTTCTCCTCCAGCCGCTTCCAATCTTCATCATACTTCAAGCCCTGGTCCCTGAATAGCTCTGATCGATCGAAGGCACAGGCGGCAAAACTCAGGAACTCTGTGGTGATTTCTCCGGCCGTCTCGTCCTTCATCTTCTTCTCGAAGTACGGCTTGATCTTTTCGGCGTCCATTTGCACCATGGGCATATCATAGCCCATCATCAGCTTGAGGTACTCGGCGCATTCTGCCCAGATCTCCTTGATCCACTCTATATCCGGATCTACCTTGTTCAAGATTTGCTCCATCCTTTCCTTTCGGTTGACAAGGTCCCTGCGCCATACGTCCACCAACCAGTGATCCTCCTTCAGCTCTAGCTTCTCTTCCCATGTATCCTCAAGCATCTGAAGGATGGCTTCAATTTTTGAGGCGGTGGAGTCGTAGATTGCAGGGAAATTGGTCTAGAGTTTCTTCGTTCCTTCCAGGGACTGGATCAGGTCCAAGAACTTATTGGCTATTTGCACAGCTAAGCCGATTCCCACGTTCTCGATGCTTACGACCTGTTGGAACTAATCCTCAGTGGTCCTCTCCAAGTTCTTCCTCCTCTTTAGCTTATCTATCTGCTCCTTGGAGAGCAACTACGGTGCGGTCGTGGAGGTGGTGGGTAGGTCATCCACTGAGGACCACTACTGGATATAGTCTGTTAAGGCAGCAACCTGTGCCTTAAGTTCATCCTTGGTGACCTTGTCTTGTTTGATCAAGTGCACTACCGTGGCTACTGATTCCTCTAGATGTTCCACCTTCTGCTCTCTGGTGGCTGTCCCCAAGTCGATGGTGGAGATGTTGTAGCTCACGCCCTCTTGGCCAACTGTAGGCGTTGCTATTTGTGCCGCCCGGGAGCCGGAAGCATCCATCATTATCCTGGAACGGACCTTAGGCTTCTCCTTCTTAGTCATGGTCAGGGATCGAGCCAAGATGGCTTCCAATCTCGACCTCGGGTCTTTCAGCACTGGGGCTGTCCTTTCGAGCTGTCTCTCCAACCAATCGGGCATGGTAGATTTTTCCTTGGGTGCATCATGGCTACCCTCACCTATTTCAGTCAGAGGCAAGACTTCGGCCTCCTTTTCCTTTTGTGGCTCTTTCTTTTCTTTAGCAGCGTCCTCCTCCTCGTCAGAGTCTTGAACAAATACGAGGTGTCTGACGGGCAGCTTGGTGGTCAATATATGGGTGGGATCTTCTTTCGTTGCCTCCTCTTCTTTCTTTTCTTCAGCGACCTCGGGTTCGGGGCTCTTCACAATATGGGTCTCGGCCCCAGTGATATCCTTTTCATGCTGCTCCTCTGGCGGCTGCCCCTCTTCACCATGTGGTGAATGTTCTGCCTCCTCTCCAACACCCTTTGGCTGCTGAGCCGACTCTTCTTCAACATCCTCATCGAAAGCCTGAATAATCTCCTTGGCAGCATCCGAGCCATCTTCTCCATCCCCGCTTTCGGAAGAGCCTGTCTCTTCTTCCTCGTAGACCACCTTGTCGATGGTTCTGTACTCGTATTCGGGGTGCTCATAGTAATCATCGGCCTCTTCCTCAATAGGCTTTGAAGCCTCCTGTTTCAGCTCCTCCAACTCTTTAGAAATCTACATTGTGGCCTCCATGGCTGGCGTATCTGTTGGTGGTTGCGAAGGCTGAGCTGTTACGAGGGCTTGGGCAAGGGCGGCCTGGAGTGTGGGGTCCATTAGGATTTGCGAGAGCTCAGGGGGGAGACTCTGTAGGTGCCATGTAATAGCCTCGGACACAGTGGAAAGGGGAACAGGCGATGCTATTGTTGCTAGAGGCAGGGAGGTAATGGGTGACATGGCAGCAGCAGAGGAAGGGGAAGTGGTCATGCTAGAGGAGGAGTCGATATTGATTATTGACCCGGCCGGGGGTGAAGAGGCAAGGTGAACAGAAATGTCCATCGCTTGTGGAGATGAGGCGATTGCAGCCTGAGAGGCGGGCAGCACACCAGTCGGGGGAGGAAGGAGCAAGGGAGGCTGCGCCTCCATTGTGATCACTGTCCTCTTAAGCTTCTTGGGAGATGAGCCTCCCGTGTCCTTCGTTGCTTACTCTTTGGGGCCCGTAGACTATGCTGTCTCTGTTCCCTTCCTTTTTTGGGACCTGGTGATGGGGGGAGACTTGGAAGTCTCACCAGCTGATGGGGAGGTGGCAACATCCTCCGTGATGCTTGGCTCGCTCCTGAGCACTTCATATGTTAGAGCCACCCCCTGTTGCTTCAGTTGTGCTACCTGCCCATCAACCCACTCCCTGGTGCGAGCTATAATCGGCTGGGTGATAGTATCCAGGTCCTCGACCTCTTGCTCATCCCAGTCGATGGAGGGGATTGCCAGGTCGGAAACCACAGGGTACCTCGGGTGCACAAGGGTGGACTCATCTTCTTTGAACTGGTCTGGCACTGGAAACAGCTGCACCCTCCTCAAAAATTGCACTGTCATGCGCATGTAGTGTCTCATGCAGACCTCCTTGTCATCTTTACAATCTGCCCAGAAATCTTTGACATGGTATTTGTGGGCATACGCCGGCCCCAGCACCCTCCTGACATGGCCATGTGGGTCCATTCGCGGGCAAGCCGTGTACCATTCAAAATTGTATTCTTTAAGTTCCTTCTCTGAGTTGTCGGTGCATTGAGATGTTTGCAGTTGATAGAGGCCCTGGCCGAGGGTCATGGGATAGGGGATCCCTGCTACATGCTTGTTGCCAAAGACCGTCTGGATGTGTTGGAGCTGCCGGGAGAGCTCTACGAGAATGATCTGATCGTTAGGGTATCTTGGCAACTTGTTCGGCCGTTCTGTGAATCCCTGGGCACGGATGTAAGTGAACTTGGGGAATTGGATGAACAGGAAGGCGTACTCCTTCAGGAGCACCTGGGCGCTGTGGGATACCTTTCTCTCGAAGTCCCCGGCTATCAATCTGATGATGTGGCCAATGAAGGCGTCATTGACCTGGCAGTACTCCTTTTTGAAGTTGCGGTATTGTAGTTGAGGGTACCAGTCAAAAGGCTTGAGCCCTCATTTGTGATCCTGATCCGACGCCATAAATAGCCCACTATATTGTCTCTGACCTGCCAAGGAGTATACCAAGTACGAGGTCATGTAGAACTTGGAGCATTTCTTGACATTTACAAACTGCTCGTGGAAGCAGTTGCTGATGATACCCCCCAGTCGAATGAGGTCTTAGTTTTCACGTCCTCATTTCCGCGTATGATCTGTTCAATGTAGTAAGCCATCCACTCTTGGAAGTAGGCGGCTGCTGGGAGGCCCATGACCCTACTTAGCATAGTCACCAAATCATGATAATCTTCTTGAAAGTCACTGCGGAACAGCTCTTGGGGAACCTTTGCAGCGCTGCCCCGTTTCTCCTTTAACCAGTAAAGGTTAATTGATTTCTTGTAGCCTAATGGATTGGCATCCCACGCCACCTGACACTGTTCCAAAGTGGGGACCTCCATATGTGGGAATGTGGGAATATGGAATATTTTAGTGATTCCTTCTGGAGACATGTCGGCAAGGATGTTCCCCTCCTTGTCCACGATTGTTCTGGTGTCCGTTTGGTAAGCTTCTCGGCAAGCCATTACTAATTTAGGTGCTATCAAAGACGGAGGGAAGCCAGCAGCTTTGGCGATTCCACTTTGGCATATCAACTTGGCATTCTTTGTTTTAGGGTCGACCTTGACCCTCTGGGTGAACTCATCTATGTCCACCTAGCCGATATTGGTATCTGAGATCTCTTTCCAGTCAGTCGAGACCTTTGATTGGAGCGGTTCACCCTGAAATTGGAACTTCATCTGATCCTTATCTTACTTTCCATGAGCGGCCCTTCCGGATTTCTTACCCTTATCCTTTTCGGCGGAGGCCCCTGAAGTTCCTGCAGCCGATTCCATATATCCTGCAAGCAAAGGGCGAAGTCAGCACAACAAAACATCAACAGCGTTAATGTTAGTCCATATTATGAACATATCATCTAAATAACCATTCAAATACATCATAAATTTTATCCTCAGATGATATCGATTTCATTTTAGAGCATTTGGACAATCCGGGCCAGGAGGGCCGGACTTTCCTGACAGGAATCCTGTCAGGGAGGGAAAACACGACCGAAAGTTCCCGGAGACCCCTGTTGGCCAAATTTTGGTATTTTAAGAGGCCCATGATGGAGAACGGCATGATTTAAGACGTGGGTCGAAGTTAGATTCTGAATTTGAGTTGGTTTGGATTGATTTAAGGAGCTTCAGAGGTTTGGTGGGAAAGCTGATTAAGAAGCTGGCCCAGATTCGGGGGCGTGAAGCAGGCCGAGCGAAAGTCGGGCGAGAGGGTAAAAGCCCGAGGTCTGACACTTAGAAGAATGATGAACCTCTGGTCGAACTTCAATGGCCAGCGAAAATCTGAACCGGTCATTTAGAAGCGTATGAGGTCCGCTTTCCTTTCGAATTCGTGGTCGACAGCCCGGCGAAAAGCGGCGAACCAGCCAGCGGAAAACGAAATTACCGGTATACTATGAACCGCGATGGTTAAAGGCAATGGCAGGAATCAGGACGGAGACGAAGAGCAACTGGCCATGCCGTGATGAGTTCCAGCGGCAATCAGGCGTAAGCGAAAAATCTGGTAGCCGAAAAGGTCAGGCCAGCCGGAGGGATTCCATGCGTCAGACAATAGCGGAAATATCCGCGAGGAGTTAGGGGATGGGAGCTCCGGGGCCAGTCGGGGCCCGAAGAGGTCGAGGCATGGCAAGGTTTAGCGACCCGGGCCGGCCAAGGGAAGCCGGGGACGTGAGGCAGCATAAACCCATTCACGCGGAGGCCTCAGCGGTGGCTTGGCAAAAAGCGACCATGGAACCCCGTACGTCCAGGGCAGGCACTACGAATGGGCGAGGCCGGCTTCAATTCAGCGGTTAAAAGGTCGGGAATTGAATATACCGCTGGCTTGAGGATAAGCTAAGTTAGATTACAGCCTTGATGAAACATAATAAGCATTCGAGGGGCCGGAATCCGTGACGGGCAATTTGGGGCGGTCAGCGGCTGTCTAACCATACACAGGAATGGAGCGACAAAAGGGACGGTCAGGGGGCGGTTGCCACTGCTTGAAACGGCCGCGCAATGGGCGAGCTCCAGATCGACAGGGAGGGTCATTCCAACTGTTTTAGGAGATTTTTAAAACATGGGTAAGGGGCGCCATGGGGTGCTCTTCAATTTTATGCAATTTAATCAATTGTTCAATTTAACAAAATCCCCAAAAATGATCAAAACGATGGGAGGGAAAATGAGGATGGCCTACCTCGGATACGCTAAGCAGGGAGGTGCGGAATCCAC
>VDFB02252616.1:152181691-152197677 GCA_007258455.2 Sequoia sempervirens
AAATTGTAATTGAAAGATTTTCATCAAAGCCATGGCTGCCCACTAACATAAAATCATAACCTCTAAAATCTTAGAGAATATCTTGCCAGAGATTCGATACCAACCAAAGATTTTTGCATGCAACTATACTTAGAAAAATCCATGCTAGCCATAGTGTATGAGTCTTCGTTAATCATTCATTGAGACAACAGCCACCACGTGTTCTTTGTGATTTGCTATGACCTTATGCAAACTATGTTTCTTTTTCCTTATTTTCTTTTGCTGTGACCTAGTGAAGTTGGGAAGACCTTTCACAGACCACATCAAGTTTCACCGAAGGCCCTTTTATCTCTTATGTGTCGCTGTGACATTCTGCTATCGAGGAGACATTTTGTAGATGATGCTTTGTTTTACCGAAAGTCTTCCTTTCATCTGGTGTCACTGTGACAATCCATAATCAGGGAAACATTTTGTAGAATTCATTGTGTTTCATTGAAAGACTTAAACCTTATCCATTCTGAGTCACTGTGACAAAAAAAAACTCTCATCGAGATGTGTCCTTCATCCACCTTTGCCAAGACAATTTGTAGTTGGGGTGACATCTTGTAGAGCATCCTGTGTCTTACCGAAAGCCCATGTGATCATTCTGGTTTGCTGAGACAAATCAATACCTATGCCGAAGGAAACTTTATTGCTAGTCATTCATCCCTCTATTTGTCACTGTAACCTTCAACCGTCAGAGAGACATCTTGTAGATAAATCTTTATTTTGCCTAGAGCCCTCATGAACAAACTTGTTGCCGTGACATATTGCTTTTAAGGAGAGCTCATGTAGATAACTTCGTTATACCAAAAGTCACCCACCATATTGTGTATCGCTAAGACAAGTCAGATCTTATGCCAACAAAAACCTTTGTGTTCCATCGGCAAGACCAGAGGTCACTCGCCAAGACCTCACACTGAAAACCCTAACTCTTACTGAGATGTATACCTTCATGTTGTCAGTCGGTATAAGAATTCAACCTCGCCAAGACTTTCTTCGAACACATGAGTCATACCAAAATGTTCCTTTTGTTTTATGTATTGCCAAGACATATCAATGTCAGGGAGACCCCTCGGAGAGCACACTATGTCATACCGAAAAAACTTTATACACTGAAAGTTGTTGTGACAATACCAACCTCTCATCAAAATCCCCTCAAGACTTAGTCGCCAAGACTTGACGGGTTCACTATGACATTACTTCAATGCTACAAGAATCTCGGTGAAATAACCCATTGCATAAAGTTGGTGAGACACTACAGAGTCATTATAACATTTGACCGAAGCAGTAACCTTATGCCGATAAGATATTCAGTGCATTGGCCGGTGAGACAAAAAAATCTTTGGTGAGACTATATATCGAATACATTATGTTTGGCCGAAGCGAAACCCCAGATGTGATGTCAGCGAGACAAAACCACTTCGCTAAGACCTATTCCGATACCACTCAGTTATGCCGATGGACCTCCATATGCACTAGTTGTGGAGACATTTCAAGTTCGATGAGACACTACCCTAATAACAAAACTCCTATCAAAAAGTTCATCCTTGGTCGCCAAAACCACGTGAATGTCTCATTGATAGATGTCCACATGCATATGGTCAGTGAGACATAACAATTTTGTTGTGACCCTTCACCGAAGCCTTAAACTCATGCCGATATATAAATTTTCAATGATGGTCGATGTGACATACCAATTTCACAGTGACTTCATACTAAAGTAACATTTCTAGCTAAAGTGAATCTTTAATATGCCAGTTGCCAAGACACAAAGCACTTGATGAAACAACATGCCAATAGGGATTTCTTACGTTGATGAACCACCTCATGTATTAGTCGATGAGACCCAACTCATTTGGTAAGACCTCTCAGCGGTGAACACAACTCATGTCGATAGACCTTTCCACTGTTGACAAGACCATGTGAATGTCATGCCAAAAGCTGCCTGTATTTAAAATCAAATCATTATGACATCAAAAATGTCTTGCCAATAGGCAAAATAGACATTTTAAAATGGATAGGAGAGACCTTGCCATTCTCACGCCGATATGTTATTTTTTGTCACCAGAGACTACACAAAGCTCAAACTGATCAGTACCATAAGATATTAAAATTTTGAATGTAGACTGTCCACTAAATGCCAAGACAAGTAAACCATATAGACAAAACTGTACCAAGATAAAGCATGAGAAACTAATCTGAAACTGTCAACAAGTAGAATCAACTAAAAGGGATTTTGTCATCAAGGAAAAACCATATGATCACAACTGAGATCCAACATTAAGGGCTAAACCATTGTCAATAAGGGTTCTCTTTATCCCAAGTCAATTAACATGGGCTATTATCATGAAAGCTTCATTTTGTTTTTGCACTTCTAATGGAGATAACTCATATTGACAAAAAGTAATGTCTAAGTTGATCAGCGTTACGGTTTAAATTTGGGCTGCCACATCATTTGGTTGAACATTAGGAGGGGTGGAACTTGTTGTAAAGCACTTTGAAGCATGTTATGATAACTAGGTGAGGATTGAATGAGGTTCCATAAGGATGTCTTAGTAGGAGTATTTTTAAATTGTTCAAAAATATCATACTCCTTTTGACAATGTGATGGAAAAAAAGGAGCACTAGGAAAGATAGGTTGAGGCAATGAGAGGGATATTGGGGTTGTTTGTCTTGGTTATAGATTATTCCTAGTTTTATATGTATGAGCAATAATATTGTAACTTGGTTACTGTGAAACATTATCATTATCAATTTTCCTTTTAGGTGGTTCTAAGATAAGAATAGGTTTATTTTGAACTAATGGTTGTTGTGTAGGTGGGTAAATGATAAGTTGAGGCTTAGGAAGTCCAATGATTAAATAATTTGTAGGAGGTCTAAGAATTAGAGGACTTGAGGGAGTCCTAATGTTCATAACCTCAATACACTTATCCTTATTTTCATGATTTCTTAGTGAAGGGGATTATAGTGTCACTTCATCATCTTCATCTAAGGAAGGAACATCACTATTGTTTGAAAGACATGTGTCAAAGTTCTCATTTCCATCCACCATGCTATCTTCCCTAGTAGGAGTGTTTTTAGGAGAGATACAAACTAGATGTTCATGACATTCAAAGGTTGTTTCTTCTAAAATAACTTCATCACAAGTAGGGGACTCATAAATGGTTGGATTGTCTTGTTTATCTTGTATCAAATCATTCTCACAAATAGGATAAATAGGTAAAGTAGTATTAGGGTATGTGTCAACGGTCTCATCTTTTTATCCAACAATGTCTCTCCTAGTAGGAGAGGTAGGGGAAGAGAGAAAAATAGGATTCTCATAACTCTCATTGATTTGATCTTCTAATTCCAAAATATCTTTGTCAGAAATAGGAGAGATATTGGGAGAAGACCAAATCTGATTGAAGTATGATTATCCACCATTGTATGCTCTTTCACTAAAGCATTCTCATAAGTGTTAAGGATGAAATTTTTCTTTGCATGTTTATAAAGGTAAGATACTAACATTGTGTGTCCAAAAATGAAAAGTAATTCTAACCATCTTATAAAAAATATTGCAAGAATGTAGATAATGTATATTCAAAGATGAAAAGTACTTTTATCCATTTTATGCAAAGCTTCAAAACTACAAACAATGTGTACCCAAAGATGAAAAGAAATTTTATCAAAATTATGTAAAGCTTCATGAATGTAAACATTGTGTATGAAAAAGTGAAAGTAATTTTATCCATATTATGCAAATTTTTAGAAATGTAAACATTTTCATATCTGATGACTTTTGCTACTAAATTTATTTTGGAAAGATTTTAAAAATGACTACACTAAATGGATGATTTTGACATGGATGCATAAAACAAAATTTCATGAAACTTTCTAGACTAATACTACAGGCTACCAACAAGCCTAGGAAGTACCAAAAATCACTAGAAAGCTTAGAAAAGTTGGTTTTTGTAGGCCTCCAAGGATTCATTTGCCTAGTGGTGAATGGATCCTAGTATGCTTTTCTGGGAAACTCTGAATCTAATATTGAAGCTTAGGAACTATGAAAACTTGCTACCTATGTAACCCTAACAAAGATTCATTCACCCTATCGCAAATGGGTCTTGGTAAATGATTTTTTAAATTTAAAAAATGAAAATTTAAAGTGATTAGATGTGTTTTTCATTTTAGGTTTCAAATTGTAACTTCTGTAACATAATTTTCTAGAATTTGGTGTTGAAATACAAGTGCAAGGAAGGACAAAAGATGAACTATATGAAAATTTTTGAAATACAATTTTGATCCAATTTTTGAATATGAATGGTGAAAATTACACTAATATGCAAACACTATGCAAAATTAGTCTAACATTATGCAATTTTTGTTAAATTTTTAGATTTAAAATGAATGTAAAATGCAAATTTAGACCTAAAATACAATTCAAACTAGTACAATTTTGAAAACCCTAGATGAAATGCAAACTAATGCAAATCCTAGATCTAGTGTTTTAATGCACTCCAAATTAGAAAATTTATAGTGTAAGATTGTTAGGTTGCCAAAATGAAATGAAGGAAAATAGGTTCACCATAATGAAACAAGATGATGACCCAATTTCCACTCTATTTCATTCAATATGTAAGAAATAAGGCATATTTGAGTTACATAAATCAAACTTAACCCAAATTCCAGTTAAAGGCAAGTTTTAAGAGGGTCAAATGTTGTGTACCTATTGTGAACACTACTTTTTTGGTCCTCGTTGATGACTAATTCTCCCTATGTAAAATGGATCCTAGCTAGGGTTATGGAAAATCAATTTTTGGATTCTATTTTTAAATGTCTACACTTCTAGATCCTAGTAAGAGATTGTCGAAAACCTAGAAAAAAAATTTGTAGCTTAGTTTCCATGATCATGCAAGAAAGATGACAACTTTAATAACTTTGCAACTTTGACAAATTTTCTTTCCATTTGATCTTCAACCGAAAAACTACAATCACATGAAAGGAGAATAAAAATGTTGTTTTGTTAGGAAATAGGGGTATTCCTTGGTCAAAACCCATTTTGGTAATTAAAACTTGTAATGTAAAAATGCATAAAGGAATGATCAATGAACAATAATATGTAACAACTCACCACACCTTTTTGAAACCTTGGATTGTAAGTCTAAAACTTAGCATGAAATGACATCAACAAGTGTAGATCTTGATCATGAACCTTGACGTGAAACAATGCTTGAATTGGATTTTCAATGGTATATCCACACATTAGCTCAACAATGTGAATGATATAATCCATCTTTGACATAAAAATTGGAATCTTGATTAGTGAAATAATCTTCTACAAATATTTCATTGAATTCCTTAGAAATTCTTTTGAATGCTCTTGATCTCATAACCTTGCTACTAGGACTTTCTCATAAATTTTGCTAGGTGAAACTAAGTGAAATAGCCTCAAATTTATACATAACTTAAGATTAAATCTCAAAATTCAAATATCACAAACCAAGATCAGATATAAGATTTGAAATAACTAAAATACCACCAAAAACATATCCCAAGGGGTTTCCTAGGTCTAAGTGAGGACCCATTCACGATGTGGCAAATGGGTCCTAGCACACTAAGCTAGGACACAGTTCAAGGATTGTGGAAAGTTATGTAAAAATAGGGTCCTATGACCTAGTGAGGACCCATTCATCATATGGAAAATTGGTCCTAGGTCACTAGCCTAGGAAACACACCTTCTAAAATTAAGTGTTATGTATTGGAATTTATGAATGTTAGGTTTTATCCCTTAGAATTTGCAATTAATTAGGGTTGGATTTGAATTAAAGGGGCCAATTAAGGAAAATTAACCTCAATTAATTAATAAAGCCCTAGATTAGTGTAAAAGTGTAAAGATACACCTTACAACACCCAAAATAAGGCATAATTAAGTCCATTTTGTTAAGAAGGGTCACAAACTTAATGTGAATGTGTAAAACACATTACAATACTAAATCAAGGAACAATTAAGCTCATTTTGATTATTAATTATTCTCAAATTAAGTGTCAGAAAGGGATACCTTTTTGGACACTACAATATTTATTATCACTTAGTTATCTTGTAGATCATTAGTAGATTATAAGAATATGAAAATTGATTGAGCTATAAAAAAACACCCATGAATCTTATTCTAATGTGATATTGAATTCATTGTACCCCATCAAAACAACAACCATCAAACTAAATATTGAGAGAAAAGCATGATCAAGCATGATAGCATTGTGGTCAAGGAAGCCACCCACCACATAAGAACCAAAATAGAAGTTATAATTTTCTAGACCCATAGATAAAGAGAAGGAAAATATGGAGGACAAGAGATAACTTCCCGCAAAAAAAATTACTATCTCAACACACCACATAACATTTATCAACTTAGAAACAAAGATAGAGGACACCTCATGTGGAAGAGCCAAAGGGTAATTCAAGAACCAACCATGACCAACAACCCATCTAAGAGCATCTTCAACTTGAGGGAATCAAAATAAAAAAAATACTATAGAGCTTCTCCCTTGTAAAAGGAAGTGTACATCTCATATATTGAATAAAGTAGTAACTGATATTAATAAGAATAAATATGTTAACAAGTTATAATCTTTTTTTATACTTATCAAGTTATTATAGTTTAATGAGCTTAGTTATTATTTTTGCAATAATATTGAGGAATTATCACCCATGTCTTCATTAAATTATATGGAGCTTAGAATTTCTAATTTTCTTTCTTATTGGATTATTATCCATCTAATTCTCCCACCTTGACATAGAGGGATCTTAGTGATTAGAATTTATGGTAAATAATATTCTAGTTAATCTAACTCTAGATTTAGAAATTGAGTATTTTATGAATCTAAATTAAGAAATAACTTTCATTTAGATTTATTAATTGCTATTAGGTTGTAATAAATTATCTTTTATGTAGATAGAGATGATAAGTTTAGAGTGTGAAAAATATATATAATTTTAAGTGACCTTTGAATTAGGACAAAGGTGGATTACTAAAAACTATAGATTCTTGCATATCTATCTCTCGTAATAGTAAGTTTTGTATATTTTGTTGCAATATATTATTTTAATTGAATAAGATGTGGCTATGAGTAGTGATGTGATGAACTATATATGTTTTTGATTAAAACAACAGGGAAGGGCCTTGATCAGATACAAAGAATCATCATAAAATAGGCCTCATAGCCAGTATTTCAAACCCACACAAAAAAAAACCACAAAACAAGCCATTCAACCAACAGTTCAAAATAAAACCTAGCCAACAAGCCACCCAAAGAGCATCAAAATAGAGAAATCAGTCTAGAGTAAAACAAAAAAAAGAAACACAACACAAAACAAGATGGCATGCAGGCCCTTTGAATACCAGGTATGTAGGCCACAAACAAAAAGAAACAATAGAAATAAACTAATCCTTTTTCTAGCTAATCAAGTCTCATTCCTTTTTAAGTAGGGCTACTTCATTACTCTAGATTTCCCCTCCTTCTCTAACATTTTCCTCCATATGCATATCTTCTTTCTAGATTGGTTCCATTCTTCATCTCATCTTCCTAATGTTAGATAGATCAAACTCTATCCTGAAGATTTCACAATTCATTATACCATGGGTAATGGAAATCAATCTATTAAAGGCATTGGTAAACCTATTGAATTTATGCTATAGAGAGTTGATCTGGGTCTTATATTGCTGGAGGGTCTTATTTAGCATTTCCTCCTTGTTCTTAGAACCAACTGTTACCTCTACCCTTTCTTTTTCTTGGTTTATCCATTTATTCTACATCTTCTTCATCTTCCTCAGAATCCTTTACCTCTCTCTACCCTTTAAAATTATCCTCTTCCTCCTCTTCACTACTAATTGGGTCTTCTCTTAGGTCCTCCTCTAAAAATACTTCCATTCTTTTAGAATCAAATCCAAGGGGTTCCTCATACATGGGGATAAATTCTTTATTTAAGGACCCATCTTCATGTTCTTTAAACCAAAAAAACTTTCCTCTAGCATTTTTGACCTTCTAGCCTACAAAATATTCTTTCTCCTTTTACAATGCTAGAGTCTTCAACATAATCATACTCCCCATTATCAATAATTTCAATGGTTACCTTCTTGGAAATCCTTAACTCATCTAGATCTAGGCCTTTTATTTTAGAGCTAGAAGATTTAACCAAATCTTTCTTAAATTTAGAGGGTGAACCATAAAGATCCTTACCAACATAAGGGATATTTAGAGTTGAGGGTTTAGCATGGGTTTTCTTTGATTGAGAGGGAGGGGTAGACTAGGTTTTTTCCATAGAAAGGTCTAGTAGTTTAGTTAAAAGAGGGTGATTATCCGTTACTAGGGAAGTAGGATCCAGGTTTCCCAAATTGAACCGATGACATGTTCTAGGGTTATTTTAGTGCAAGCATGGCTGATTATTCAAAGGTTCAATATGAAGGGGTTCCACAACATTCATAGGTCCTCAGAAAGGAGTAATGGAAGATACATGATTATAGATTCTTTGAATTAATCATTGATGGAGAGGGTGAGAGGAACCTTTAGCCTTGCCTTGTTTTAGCGAAGAGAGTAGAAAAAATTACATGTTGATTCTCTCTTTTTTCCTAATATGGTTCAAAAATGGAAAATGGTAGCCATGAAAAGTTGTGTATATACCTTCTTAAGTAAAATACTTCATGATGTGGTCATTTAACAGGCCATATGGTATTGAGAGTTTCTCACAGTCATAACCATTTTAGCATCTTTGTAGCTTCTTGTTCCCTTCCAAAAAGCTATCAATGAACATTAATAGTTGCCATTATTGACTTTGGAAACTTTCAGGCCATGAAACTCCAAGCCCATATCTTCAACAATTAACTTAGGGGAAACTGTGAAGCTGATGCTACCAATATTTACTTTATCCTCCTTCCATGAATACAAAGTCAGGTCATCATTATAACCTTTCATTGCTAGGAAAAAAGAGGTCATTATCACCTCTTCAAAGAGTTTCTAGAGTTCCAAATTTTGTCTTAGAGCCACACAAGACAAGAAAATCGACCTCTTTTTGGGTCCCCCATCTTTTTTTTGCATTCTTTAGGATTTATTTGCATCTCTACCTCAACTTTGTCGACTACATGCCAACAATTTCTCACACCTAGAATGGAAGAATAGTTATCACAAGCTCTAGAAATAAAATTGGTGTATTGAACAAACATAACCATTAAAAAATCCAGGTTAAAATAATCCTTGTTTTGGAAATCTCACCCAATAATTTTAATAATTTTATCACTAAACATCAAGGTTACTTGAATCTTAAACAAGATCATTTCAATCTTTTGAAAAAACCCAAGGACTATGTGAGATAAGCTCACATCTTTCAAATAAATTAATGCTTTTAAAATTAATCTATCATCAGGAGGATAAATGATGTGACAAACCTCTATAGCTATCATAACAGTCATTTGGTGGTCCTCCTTATTGTTACATAATGGGCCATACATGATAATATATTTAATACACATGATTTTTAAAATATTATTGCATATATATTTAGTCAAATCAATATTGTCTCCATCTTTACTATACACCACCTTAGAATGATTACACCTTAGATTATTATTTATGGCGTGCTTAGTCATTTCAAAATATTCCCTTTCTTTAATGTATACCTTCTCATTAAAGTGAAACCCCTTAGTTTTTTTTGATTTAAATACAAAGTCCTTCCTAGGCCTTTCTTCTTATCCTACAAATTGTTCCAAAGGGAGAAACATAAGATTAAATAAAGCAACACATGGCCAAAGTTTTTTGAGGGATGGCCTAGGAAAAACCACCCATTCACACCTTATTCCTCGTTCACCTTTGGCACGTCATCAAATGAGCAAGAAAATTCAACTTAAAAAGTAAGTGACAAAAGTTAAGCCATAACTTGACAACCAAGCAAGAAAAAACTTGAAACAACTGAATTAGTCATTTCATTCATTTATCTTAAAATGATTGAACTTCAAATTTTCAATTTGAAGCTTATCATCTAATACACTGTAAACTTTAATTCATTGGGGAAGGTTCTCAAAATTCTAATTTTCTCACTAAAAACAGGATAAACCCATGTTAGAAGTAGCGTTTGTTGCTTTATTCCCCTCACTAAAAGTGCATTGCAATATATATTGATCAAAGGTTTTTATCATCCTTTTAGAAACTATATATGTTATTTAAGTGATCAAATTTTATTCAATGTGGTAGAAATTAATTATTATAGTGATTAAATTTAATATGCTTCTTGGCTATTGGGTATTACACCAAATACACAAAATGAGTGATCTTTAAAAATTAAAAAATTGAAGATGTGTCACATGTAAACTTAAAAAAATATAATTTAAACTACATCCTAAATGCCCATTTAAGATATTTGCAAGTAGATGCTTCTTTAGGCTTCCATCATTTCTTCACCTAAGTGGGTGGTAGTCGATGAAGAACTAAGGAATTTGGACTCTAGAAAGGGTTACATACCCACTCATATAGTTGTATATACATGTTTAAAATGGAATTATATATATAGCATGCTTTGTCCTCTAGTAACTTGATTACATTGTTACATCATATAAAGGAAATCCATGAAATGAATAATATTTCTAGTACTCATTTATGGACGATAGTGTAAAATTTTATATTAGGTATTTCCTATAGATACAAATCTAAACCTAACTATTAGTAATATTGATAAGAATCCTCATAGTGGATTGCGATTACATTTTGTTGGTTGTTTCAAACCCAATAAAGGATATAAATTTTTTGAAACTTGCAAAAAACATTCGTACAATACCTTAGGAATATTGTGATTTTTCTGTAAGTGACTTATGACCCATTTAGTCCCACTAAGTCAATTTTTTTGGCTAGTGAATATTTAATTAATTATTAATGTCATAATTTTTTATCTTGTATTGAATGGAAACATGATTTGAATCAAGCATGTAAGCCCATTGCAAAGAAAAGCTGAAATTGTTCATGGTTAATTAATGAGTATTCAATTGAGACTATTGAATATTAATCTAGATGTAAAAATATTCATATTTCTTGTGTATAAGTATTATATAATTTTTAGTTAATCAAGTGATTGTTCATGAGCCTATTCTATTTGCATAATTTCCTTCTTGATCAGGTGGATGTTTATTATATATGTTTGAATATTTTTTCTTTTCTTTTTTAAATAAAAATATAGATGTGTGAAATTTGATGATCAAATTGTTATGTCCTAAAAGACTAGTATAGCTCTATAAAGTAAAGAGGAAATAATAATTAGAACACATAGGATATAGAAATAGATAAAAAAGAGATAAACATTGTTGAAATGGGATGCAACTTTTATTTATGATATATAGGTAGAATAATTGAAAACATACACTTGATCTTTGTTTGGATATAATATAATGTGAGTGACCTTAAAACCCCCAAAATTGTATCCTTAACTAAACTAATACTGCCAACACTTGCTCAGGTGAGAGCATTATTCAAATATGAGCTCTTTGTAATAATCAATTTTATTACATTCATTCATGGTGGCTTTATTCACTTCTTTTCAAAATTCAATTATGTCATGCTATGTACACACAATTAGAATCTATTATGCAACAAAATGATGTCATATTTTTCTCAACTCACAGTTAACCACTTTCTTTCACTATCAAGATTATCATAATTATTGTAGCCTATAATATTGTTTACAATACTCTTCTTTTGATTTGGTTTGATTTTTCATAGTGAGTCCATATAACTCACTTTTACATTATACAATTCAATAAGTCTAATCTAATAATTCTCTCATGACTTTTTATATGATATTCCACCAATTCTTATCCTAAACCACATTTAAACTTCAGCACTGACAAATCAGGACAAATGTGGAGCATCTTCAGAAATGTCCTCCACACACTTTTATTTACTAATTTCTCTCTATAGAAAGGAGTGGATGTCCAAACTAGTTATATGAATATTCAAAATTCTTTGTATTATGTACATATGAGGCATATGAATAATAATTTCCAATATCATTTCATATAGATATAATATGATTGAAAATCACAACAATAACATAAGGATTTTAATTGAGAAAAAAATCATTGATCTATGAATATAATAAATTGAAATTAAATAAAAAATAGATGAAATCTAAAACATAAAATAATCTTTTCACTCAACATAGATCTGTGATAGGTCAAATATAAGCGTTAGAAAATGAGCAGCAAATAAAAGAGTGCAAATAAACACCAAAACAACCTACACCTCAAGATTAGCCTAAGTTGGAAACAACACAAGATAAAAACAATAAATAGAACATTATACCTTGCCTCGAATCGATCCTTTGGTTGGACCTTCGATCTTTGATGTGTATGCTCCTTGGATGGCACAAGATGCAAGCTAAATGATGATGTGAGAATGAGTGCAAATGGATGAAAACATGAAAATGGCTAAGTGTAGGTTGAGAAATAAAATTGCAAGAGTATGGCTAGCAAAAAAATGATCTCATAAAATGAGAGAAAAGAGGGGGTATTTATAGGAATTTTGAGAATTCCTAGAGAAGGATGGCCAAGATTGAGCCACCAAATATCAAGATGTAGGGCTAAGGTGAGTTGAGAACTCACAAGCCCTCACATCTTGACATGTGGCATGGGGAGAGGCTTAAGAAAGATGAGGTGGAGATGAGGTGTAAGAGAAGTACATGACATGGAAGGGGGTACAAAGTACCTTGGGATTGAACAAGATCTCCTCATAAAGGAGGTCCTTGTCTCCATGTGGGTGAGAGGACATGTGAGGAATTAAAAATTCCTCAAATATTCTTATGGGGAGATGGGAAAGAATAAAAAATAAGTGAATGACATGTGGGAAGAAGTGAAGGAATTAAAAATTCCTTTTGGGTGCATTGGGGGATTAAAAGGTGAATTAAAAATTTACATGGGGAAGTGGAGTGCCTTGCCCAAAAGGAGAAAGCCTTTAACAAGGTTGACTTAAGGACAGATGCCATAAGTGGGGGGAGGATTAGGTTAGACTAACCAAATGATTAAGGTTGTGCAAGTACTTAATTAGATGGACTAATGACTCATTAGAAGCAAGTGGGAGATTATGGAGGATGTGACCCTAATGATGATTAAGGGTGTGCACATGCTAACCCTAGTTAATTAGAAGAAGATGAAGTAATTAAGATGGATTAGGGACCAACTTGCAAAAGTTGGAGGATGTGACCATAGAGAGAAAAGAGGAATTAAAAAATGAATTTTAATTCCAAAAGGGGAATATGACTAAATTAAATAAAATGGTATATTTATTTAATTTAGAGGAGGAAGAGGGGTAAAGTATTTATTAAATTACATACTTTGGGACCCTTATGTGAGATGCAAGGTATTAATTAAACAAATGGTTTAATTAATATTAACAGAGGGGATGAGCAATTGGATGAATAAGGATACACATTTGATCATATGGAAGTGATCAAATTGGACGTCTACATTTTTCCCCTCTTCGAAATACTATTAGAATAATAGAGTTTCGAAGAAAAATAGAATGCAGATGACTCTATAGGGGAAGAGATTAGAAAAGAGATGCCCCAGCATGGGGGAAAGCGTGTGAGCTGCCCCAAATGGGGGGGATGTGGAGAGGATGCCCCAGGCCAGCGAGGGTAGGCTTAGATCGATGGGTTAAAAGATGATGGTAGGGTATGCCCCCTCGAGAAGGGGGACGGGGGAAGAAAAGGGAGCCCCAGTTAACTTCTCGAAAGTAAGGAGTGGTATATGCTGTTGGAAAGAGCACAGAAAAATGAGAAGAATGGCGCTTGAACGAAGTCAATCGGATAAATGGTGTGCGAATGGCTGCCCCAGGAAGAAAGAGGTTAGGTGAATTAGTTGGAGGAATTTTTGGTAAAATAAAAGGAAAAAAGGCCCTAATTTGAAAAAGGAGGGAAAAGGTGAAGAGGGGATAAAAGGTAATTGTAGAATTACCTTTGGCTCATTGTGACAATTGGTAAGTGGAGAAGGAGGGGAGGAAGAAGAGGAGGCAAGTGAGAGCGTATACGATGCCAGAGTATGACAGTGACATCATCCATCAAGCAGACGAGAGGCAGCTATTTTTCACCCACCGTGCTGTACCACACCAGGTTAGCCCCAAACTTAACTTTGTGTTTTTGCGTCATTTATGCATGTGTTTTGGAAAAATGAAAACATGGGTTTTATCTAGGACGTCGGGAAGAAAAATGGGTAGGAAATTTTTTTCTGTTTACTGCATTGGTTTTCGCACCAAGGGGGACATCAATGGCCGTGGCGGACGGGTCCGCTGTTGTGGGCAGACCGGTCTGCCACCTTGGCGGCGTGTCCGCCGCCGCGGGCAGACCGATCTGCCACTCGCCGCCACGGGCGGATCGGTCTGCCACTTGCCGCCACAGGCGGATCGGTTCGCCACTGTGGCGGCGGGTCCGCCACCACTGGCGGATCGGTCCGCCACTGCGGTGGACAAGTCTGCTGCCGCGGGGGCGGAGGGGTCCGCCACCACGGGCGGACAAGTCTGCCACCGCGGGGGTGGATGGGTCTGCCACTAGTGGTAGACAGGTCCGTCGCCGCGGAGGCGGACAGGTTCGCCACCGCAGGGGGAGACTGCCGACCGTGGGGGCAGGGGCGAGGGGTTTGGGAATCGCCCAGGGTGAAGGATAGGAGGGGAGGGTAAAGCCAAAAATGACGAGGGAAAAAACATGAAAATGATAAAATTTTATTGTGTGGATGCAAAAAATAGGGATTTTGCGTGTGCGAGAGAGGCGATCAGAGGTGTTGAGGAGATGCATAGCGAGGATGACCGGGGAGGATCACCAGAGACTAGCAGAGGCAGGATTACTACATATGCTAACATATCCGACGATCAAGGCCCATGGGGTCATGCTGACAACTTTGATAGAGAGTGGGATTAAGAGATGTCGACCTTTCACCTACTGAAAGGGGAGATGACGGTGACACTAGAGGATGTGTGGCGGATTCTGAGGCTACCGATATCAAGGCTCCCTATTAGTGAGTGCTTGTCAGAGGACAAGGCGCTGGATGAGTCTGTGCATGTGGTTTTTGGTAGTGACGAGCTACCGATGCAGCGGGGTCAGTTTGATGTGGATAGGATGGTAGCATGCAGGGTACCCATACTATCACTGTACCTGGCAGGGCTAATGAGTGGTATACTGCTTTCAGACTGGAGTGGTCAGTTTCTACACATGAGGATGGTCGAGGTGATTCAGCACATCATTGAGGGCCAGGAGGGACAGTGTGCATGGGGGACATGCATGTTAGCCCAGCTGTATCAAGACATGCATGTGATTTGTTATAGGAAATAGTTGAGTGTGACACACGTTACACTATTACAGGTGTGAGCTTGGGAGCATATCCATGTTTCCAGGCCAATTATAGTGAGGGTTGGTGATCATGATGACACAGAGCCCATAGTGTGGTGGTAGGGAGCAGAGGCAGGGACACTACTGTAGTATCGAGAGATGCAGGAGGTAGACGTGTAGAGGAGACAATTTGATGATGTGCAGGTAGTGGATATAGTGTGGAGGCCATACATGATGCGGCAATTTAGAGGGTGGTCGAGAGAGGAGGGTTTGCATAGTGGCTACTTCTTTACTCGATGTTATATTATTGGGAGCAGGCCACGAGTAGTGGAGTTGCATCAATCAGATTAGGTGATGAGAAAGTTCAGGGTGAGGTAGGATATTCTAGCAGGTTGAGTGAGATTTGCATGACAGGTATGAGAGTGGCCATGGGGAGCCATGCTAAATCTGCACAGCGTATGGAGTGATATTGAGAGACTGGTGTTCAGGCCCTATGCTGATAGGCGAGAGGGGCCACGAGACATAGGGATGACAGAGCATTATGAGGAGTGGTTTAGGTGACATCCGCCGTAGCAGATTACACTAGCTGTGCCGATTGAGGAGGCACGAGGATTTGGGTCAGGGGATGAGA
>VDFB02252616.1:152198723-152228735 GCA_007258455.2 Sequoia sempervirens
GCTTGCGACGAGAGCGAGATTTGGATAAGCTAAGATTGCAGGCCTTGAAGAGGGACAGAGATGCAGTGGTGGCACAGGGACAGGCTGCACAGAGGGAGAGGGATGCTGCAGAGTTGCAGATGCAGACATTACAGGGCGAGAGGGATGAGGCCCAGGCCCAGTTGCAGAGGGGGCTGGTTGAGGGGGGAGGGCCAGAGACAGATGTGCAGGAGCTACACACGTAGTTACAGGCATTGTAGGTGGAGAGGGATAGAGGCTCAGAGTAGATACAATAGTTGATACTAGTTTAGGAGGCCTAGGTACGGGAGCGGCGGGCTATCAGTGCAGATCGAGATCGGTATAGGCATGAACGAAATGAGACTGATAGCTGGGCAGAGGGATGAGTTTATGCAGCAGGTGAGCTATTAGAGGGGGTATATGAGCAGGTTGTTCCAGATCCAGCGCAGCGCACTGCGCGCTACATCAGTCAGGCTCCATAGCCACCAGGGCTGTCCCAGTCATTAGGGACATGAACCAGGGGTTTTAGTGATTACTGTCAGACTCCATCTCCATACGGCGGTTACTGGGGGACACCCACCAGTGAGTACCAGGGGACACCCACTCGTGAGTACCAGGGGACTCCAGCACACAGAGGGCCAGTACCCGATTCTCTGCAGAGATCAGATGTGGGCAACTCACAGTAGAGCGGGCAGATGAAGGACATTGGTTATTTTTTGGCAGATACAGAATGGATGGATTATTCATGTCGCCAAACGGTAGAGGTGATCCACATCTCTGTATTTTGTATCTTATTAGGTAATATATGATAAAGATGTATGGTATTATGATAGGATGTTTATTATTTTGATTATGTGATGGCCTTTATTGACATTATGCATGATATTTCTTTTCATGTGGCTATATGGGATGATTCATGATGTGGTTTCATATATATACACATGTTTATATAGGTGGATGATTTATGCTTTGTGATTATGTTTTATGGATGCACATGTTCATGTGGATGGATGATTTATGTATGTTTTTATGATGTATGGATGCACATGGTTATGATCTATGTAAATGTTTCTATGATTTATGATGTATGGATGCACATGTGGATGGACGATTTATGCATGTTTTTATGATTTATGACATATGGACGCACATGATTTATGATGTATGACTCATGGATGCACATGTGGATGGACGATTTATGCATGTTTATATGATTTATGATGTATGGACACACATGTGGATGGATGATTTATGCATGTTTATATGATTTATGATGTATGACTCATGGATGCACATGTGGATGGATGATTTATGCATGTTTATATCATGTATGATTTATGGATGTGGAAGGTAAATGCTTACAATGCACCTAAGTGTCAATAAAGACCGTTATGAGAATGCGGATAGGCGATAGGTATATGGAAGAGTGCATTTGCCAAAAACAACCATTAATATCCTGAGAGGAAGAGGACCTAAGAGGAAAAAGAATGAGAGTACTTGCACAACCGAAATCATAAGCGATGGTCATGATGGAAATGAAGGGTGTATGCAAAGTGGTGAAAATGCAGTGAAAATGATATTTTTCCATCTTTGGAGTATTGATCTTTACTATAGCGTAGGATACCCAGTACCTTGATATGGAAGATCAAGGTGAATGAGTACTCTACGCATGAAACAAGCATAGCAAACAAGAAGTTTATCCCAACACCTCGATGTCGCAATGACCTCAGTTAGGCCCAATGTTTGAGATAACCACAAACACACAAAGTTGTCCCAGCATAACACAAGACCTTGGAGATCTTGGTGGGTCTTACGGGGGACAACTGAGAAGACAGTAGTCAAAACAAATGATCAAGGTATGCCCCCCATGTCAACAGGTCAAGGCAGGCCATGGTATGGTGGACCAAGGCGACCCTGACAAGTGATGGGAAGGAACCCAAAATGGTAAACAAAATTCAAAAGCATCAAAAGATCATAATCAAGACAACAGGTCCTTTGCCATAGGATCAAGGTGATGAATGTGTTTGACGAGGTCTGCTAGGAAGGATTCATCCTATTGAGACCAAAGATGGATGTGAAATTAGGATGACCCAGATGACACGAGATGTTACCTAGGGACAAGATCTCGTAACACGAGGGAATTTTGTTTAGTGAGAACTGGTTAGATGTGGGCATAACTTGATGACGAAGTACAAACGACTGGCACAACCTACAGACCTAGGGGCTTGGGGGCCGATCATAGATTAGCCTTGCCTACGTGAAAGCACAGAGCCCTCGTAGTTCTAGAAAAGACCATGGATAAAGCGGAAAGAAGGCAAATGGTAACCAATGATGATGGACAAATGCCCTGGGGGTGAATCAAATGATCAACCTTGCCTACGTGACAGCGCAGGGGCAACGTAGTTCAACTGACAGACGTGACAAGATGGGACCCAGGTGAAGACCGACACAATGGATGATCCTACCTGATGACACAAACATAACAACGAAGGGAACAAATGACGTAAGATTAGAGTGGGATACTAGAAAGCTCAGGAATGGGGGATAGGCTAGATGGGTTGTCCCATGCTCAATCAATATTTACCAAGCAGCCTAGGATGAGATGGGTGAGGACAAATAGTGCGGATTAAGGCATAAAACAACTAGGATGTCTGGTAGATAATGATTAAGCCCTCTATGGATGATGCCTATTACCAGGTTTTCACCATCCATACTTATCCAAGGTGCCACCAAGAGGTAGTTTTCACCATAGGACAGATTTATTTCTCTTGACTATTTTTGGATTTTTTGATTAGGTGGGGTAACCAAGCAAATTTAGGCGTAGAACTTTTTGAGATGCATGATATTGATGGGCTCGTCAAGGGGTTCTCCTTCAAGAGTAGTCAACCTATATGCCCCAGATCCATATTTAGCGACTATGATATAGGGCCCCAACCAATTTGCCTCAAATTTCCTTTCTTATCTCGGTCTTGCTGAGTGCGTTGGTTCTCCTTAAGGACAAGCTCACTCACCTGGAATTGTCAAGGACGAACCTTCCTGTTGTAACTACGTTTGAGGCGATTTTGGTGTGCGTGCAGATGATCATAGGCTTTAATTCTTCGTTCATCTAGTAATTCCAGCTATGCAAGCCGCGCAACACGAGCATCCTCTTTGCTGATAAGGTTCTTCAGGGAGATTCTCAATGATGGAAGTTCAACCTCAATTGGCAAGACGGCTTCAGCACCATACACTAAAGAGTAGGGGGTGGCGCCTGTCGGGGTGCAGATGGATGTGTGATATGCCCAGAGGGCAGGATGAATATGGAGGTGCCAATCTCATCCAGTGTTATTGACAACCTTTTTGAGAATACGGATAAGGGTTTTGTTGGTCACTTCTGCTTGACCATTACCCTGAGGGTATAAGGAATTGACCAATGGTGTTGGATATGGAAAGTGTCACAGAGGTATTTCATGGCTTGGTTTTTGAAGGGATTTTTATTGTCGGAGAGAATGGTGGACAGGATACCATATCTGCAGAGAATATGGTAAATGATGAACTTGGAAATCTGAATGCCGGTGATTTGTGAAAGGGGCATTGCCTCCACCCACTTGGTGAAATACTCAGTGGCGGTGATTATGAATGTGTAGCCATCGGATGATGGTGGGTAAATCTTACCAATCAAGTCAAAACCCCATTGAGAAAACGGCCATGGTGCCAGGAGGGGTTGAAGATCTTGTGTTGGGGTGTGAATTAAATCTGCATGTTGTTGGCATGGAAGACACTTCTTCACAAACTCGCAAGCATCGTGTTCCAATGCAGGCCAATAATATCCAGCTCGTAGGATCCTTTTGGCCAGAGCCATACCATTTGAATGTGCTCCACAAACACCACCATGTACCTCCGTTAGTGTGGCACGGGCTTCGGTCTCATTCAAACATCTAAGGAGGATTCCATCATACCTGCGATGATAAAGCGTATCACTGACTATGATGTATCAGGAAGAGCGATGAACAAAGGATTTGCATTGATTACGTGTAAGATCTGGGGGAATAATGTTGTCATGGAGGTAGGTGTAGATGTCCTAGTACCATGGGGAGATGGGACCCATAATTTCGCAAACCATGTCAGTCTTAGGGATATCATATGCTAGGATTAAAAGTTTTTCTACAAAGAGCTCACACTCTGTTCGGTCCTTGGGCATGTCCAGCAGGGATCCAATAGTGGCCATCGCATCAGCTACTTTGTTTCATACCCTGGGAATCTGTTCAAATTGTACAGAGGTGAAATATTTCTTGAAATCATCCACCATGTGATTTTAGGGTAACAACTTATCATCCTTGGTTAGGAACTCATCATTAATTTGTCTAATGACTAGCAAAGAGTCACCAAAGACTTTCAATTGGGTTATGTGCCACTGTTTTGCAATTTTGAGGCTAGTGAGGAGAGCTTCGTATTCTGCCATATTGTTGGTACATGGGAATGCTATCCTGAATGACTTTGGAATGTAGTCACCCTGAGGGGTAACTAATAAAATTCCTGCCCTTGATCCATTGTGTGTATATGATCCATCAAAATACAGTGTCCATGTGGGGGTCTCATCAACGGAGAAGACTTCTTCATCAGGGAATTTCGTGATCAACGGATGAGTGTCAACTAGAGGAGCTTCGGCTAACTGATATGCAATTATCTGTCCTTTGATAGCCTTGCAGTCCACATTTTCTATGTCGAATTCACTGAGGAGCATGAACCACTTAGCCATGCGGCTAGTCAGAGTGGTTCTAGATAACAGATACTTCAATGGATCGATCTTGGCAATTAATTTAACTGGATGGCTAAGCATGTAATGTCGAAGCTTCTGTGTGCTGAAGACGAGTGCAAGGTAGGCTTTTTCCATGGGGGAGTAGTTTAGCTCATAGCCAACCAATGTTAGACTAATGTAGTAGATTTCCCTCTCTTTCAACGACTCATCATGTTGTGCCAACAATGCCCCTAGCATGATTGAAGTGGCAGAGATGTAAAGCAAGAGGGGTTTGCCAGGAATAGGTGGCATCAATATCGGGGGATGGGCTAAATATTCCTTAATTTTATCAAAGCCCATTTGACACTACTGGTTCCATCGAAAGGTGGAATATTTTTTCAGAAGATGAGTGAATCGCTGACACTTATCTGCCAGCTAGGCTATGAACTAACGGATGGACTGCATCTTCCCCTGGAGGCTTCTTAACTGTTTGAGATTGCATGGAGGTGGCATGTCCAAGATATCCTTTACCTTGGCGGTATCATCCTCAATGCCCCTGCGAGAGACTCTGAAACCCAACAACTTCCCTGATGTGACCCCAAAGACATACTTTTTTGGATTTAGCCGCAACTTGTAGTGTTCTAACCATTCAAATATCTTTTTCAGGATGGCAGGATGTTCTGCTTGTGTTCTGGATTTTCCTAATAGGTTGTCAACATAGTCCTCCATGATGATGTGTATGAGGTCATGGAAGATGACCATCATTGCCCTCTGATATGTTGCCCCCGCATTTTTGAGACCAAAGGGCATAACATTGTAACAAAAAGTGCCCCAAGGTGTTGTGAAGGCGGTCTTATGTTGATCCTAAGGTGCGATTTAGATCTGGTTATACCCAGAGAAGCCATCCATAAGGGATAACATCTCATGTCCCGCTGTTAGGTCAACCAACATGTCAATGTTAGGCAGGGGGAAGTCATCTTTTGGGCAGGCTTTGTTAAGATCCCTGAAGTCTGTGCAGAAGTAAATGTCTCAATTGGGTTTGGCAACTAGTACTATATTGGAGATCCATTCAGAGTAGTCAATTGGTCTGATAAAACCCACTTCTAGTAACTTCTCCAATTCCTTCTTGACTAATAATGCGACTTGCGGATGCATCTTGTGGAGCTTTTGTTTGACAGGCTTGGCATCTGGGCGAATGTCCAAGTGATGAACCACTAAGGTGGGGTCTAAGCCTAGCATGTCTGAGTATGACCAAGCAAAGTTAATATTTCCCTCTTGGAGTAGCTGCATGATGACCAGATACTCTTGCTCTGAGAGTGACTTAGCTACATAGGTGATTTTAGGGCTTTTAGCAGTTCCCAGATTGACTTCTTGGGTCTCTTCAAGTAGAATAGATGATCGAGCAGACAACTAAGTTCCCATAAGGGGAAGATGAACATCTCCATCTTCTAGCGCCTCTTCAAGGTTTTCGCCATCAGATACGTCCTTTATTTTTACTTTTTCAAGGTCAGGAAGTGCCTCAGGGAGGTTTTCACCAGATGACCATTTTTTACCTTTCTTATCCTTATTTTTACGACTGGAGTGTTCATCCTCCCCCAATCCCATGAGGTTGACATATGTATCCACAGACATACTGACAGGTGTGCTAGTACGTAGGTCCCAATCAATAAGCTCAGGGTGACAAAGGGATAGGTTAATAGTGCAGATGGATAAACATTCGAACATGGAAGATAGATCGGCATGATCGATGTCATCGTATGCACGTATGATGGATTCCTCCTCGGGTATGTCTTCCAATGAGCCATTGTCCACAGCTACACTATTGGAAGCATTAGATGATGTTTTGGGGCCTTTCTGCTTTCTGTCATACCCAATGCCCACATTTTTTGGTAGCAAAGACATATCAATGGGTTGCAACCGCCCTTGTTCTTCCTTTCCTAGGCCCCTACCTTGATAGTTATGCTTTTCCACGAACTTTGTTGGCCAGGGGTACTTTTCTTGAAAGTATTCCTTGAGAGGAGTTTCCAACTGGGGTTCTTCTTGGTAAACCCATTGGCTTATGTCCTCTTCTGGTGCATCTATCTTGATACTTGGGGATCTGAAAGTGGTGGTAGGGATGTTCTTACCACTAAAGGTGATAGTCTTGTCTTCCATTGGAGTAGCTTGCGAAGGTTGACCATACTCGTGTGGTGATGGTGGCATGGTTGCTATATTAAGAGCATTATGCATTTCGTACTCGCCACACCCTTTATCAATGATCTGGACTTTAGTGACTATAGGATCAGTGGTGGAGGATGGAGTGGTTATCGTAGCGGAGGGTGAATTGGCGGATGATGACTGAGATGCCCCCATTTCAACCCCAGGACAATAATGTAAATGGGGAAATGATGCTTCTAAAGTGCAGCAATATTCAAATGGTTGGGGGTTGGCATAGATGGTGACCTCTTGTCTGTTGACTGGGAATTTGAGGCACTGATGGTAGGTGGAGGGTACGACTTGCATAGCATGGAGCCATGGACGGCCGAGGAGGAGATTATATGGAAAGTCCAGATCAAGGACATGGTAGGTAATGTACTGAACCACCGGTCCCACTTGGACAGGAAGATTGATGATCCCTTCTAAATTCCTTTCTACATTATCATAAGCCTTGATTGCAATGATCTGGTTGCTTAAGTCTGCTTGAGTATACCCCACCTGTTTTATGAATTTCAAAGTAGAAAAATTGAGGGCAGAGCCATTATCTACCAAGACTTTTTATTTTATGATGGGCAACCACGACTTCAATATGTAAGGGGCGATTATGATTGCCATCGATGTTTGGCATGTCATTTTGGCTGAAGTGTAGTTGGTCAGATGAAGCTAGGTGTCCTACCAAGGCATGGAACTATGTAGGATCAATGTTATTAGGCACATGGGTTTCCTGTAGGGCTCTGTTGAGGATTTCTTGATGCACCGGGGAAGACTTAAGCAAATCCAAAAGGGAGATATGTGCCAGGATCTTTCCTAAGTGGTCAAGGATGTTGTACTAAGAGCTTACAGGAGTCGATTAGGCAGGTGCAGAGGCTGCAAGAATGGTGATGTGGGCTCGTCGTGTAGTAACAACACATTGAGGGTCTTTAGCTTTAACATGTATCATGGATAGATGAGGTTCTACCTGCTCAATGTAATGAATAATACCCTCGTAATTGAGGGGTACATTCTTATAGCTCATGTTATTTGTGTTGTTGTTTTGAGGATTACTGTTGGAGGTGCTCAAGCCTTGGTTATGGTTTGGAAAGGCGTTTTGATATATCTACAATTGAGCATTGGATGACAAAGCTTGACTAGGGTCAACCTTGATATCACCTCGATCTATGAGATCTTGGATGTAGTTTTTCAAACCCTTACACTTATTCAAAGAGTGTCATTTGATTTTGTGGAACTCACAATATTCATTTTCCCTAAACCATGCGGGCTTAGGTTTGGATTCGTCAAGTGGCTTGGTGACGGGGTACATGATCAGATAGTTGATTTATAATATTTTATTGAAGACGACACTCAGAGGTTCTCCTAGTTGAGCATACTGGCATTTAGCGTTCCCTTGGTTATTTTGATTAGATTGTTGGGGAGGACGGGGTGTCCCTTGTGGTACAGATATGGCATTAGGTATGGATTGCTGTTGTTTCTAGGATGTGTTGGCCATGTGGACATGTTTAGTATCAGTAACACCATCATTTACTGCATTTTTGTTCTTGTTCCAAAAACGTGGCTTGTCGTTGAATGACCTTTCCTTATCTTGATTATATATTTTGATGTGCCTCTTGGCAATAAGGGCACGCTCAAGGATGGGCCCCTTCTCCACTACCTCCGCGAAAGTGGTGACACAATGTAATCTAAAGTTATGAGCCATGTCAGGATGAGAGTTCTCTACGAAGAGGGTGACCATGTCCTTCTCTTTCAAAGGGGTTTTCATTCGGCTTGCTAGGGCATGCCACCTTTAGAGGTAGTTGGTAAAGGTTTCCCCTTCACGCTGTTTCTCTTTGAGTAGATCTAAGGTATCAGTATCCTTCTCCAAATTGAAGGAGAAGTAGGAGACAAACTTTTCTGACAGGTCTACAAAAGATTTTATAGATCCCTTTTCGAGGGTCATGAACCACCCTAGCGCATTGCTTGCCAAACTTCGAGGAAACAAGCGCAATAGATAGTTGTCATTATGGATAACCTCTTGACACTGGGAGTAAAACTCCTGTAAGTGGGCCTTAGGATCTTTGTTCCCCTTATATTTGTCAAACTTTGGCATTTCAAAATGTTTGGGGAAGGGAATCAATGAGATGGAGGGATAAAATGGATATGGACATATATCTTCGAACTTGAATGATTGTTTGCTAGTCCCTGCTTGAAGATCTTTCAGAGTAGCTTTGATTTCTAGTATGTTCGCATTGGCTGGTATGTTGGATGGATATTGATGGTAGGATGATTGTGGATCTTGAAATGATGCTTGGGGATGGTTGTATGGATAATGAGTAGGTGGTATCCCCTGCTGATACACCAAGGGACCTTGTTGATAAAGAGGTTGTTGTTGCGAGGTGAGATATGGATTGGTTGGGTAGTTGTGGGTGGCATACTATTGGGAAGTATGGAGGAGGTGTTGTTGATTGGTTTGTGGATATTGGGAGTGCGGATGTGACTGTTCCGAGGCCACATAGGATGGTTGTTGATATTGTTGTTGATTATAATAATTGTAATGATGAGGTGGTTGTTGATGCATGGTTGGCGGCTGTGGTGGGCGAGATGGGATGTTATGTAGTGGTTGCGCTTGTGGGCGTAAGATGGATGCAAGGAGTGGAGATATGGTCAGGACTGAAGGCCGAGGTTGATTTCCTTGTGGTTGATGCTGTGATGGTTGTGTTGAAAATAGGGGATTGACCAATGGTTATTGTTGAGGTTGAGGTGTAGTTGAGATGTTTTGTGAGGGAGATTGTTGAGCACTAGTGGGAGCATAGGATTGGGATGTGTTTTGTGGAGGGATATTAGATTGGGGAGGTTGTTGGGATATGAATGACGATGGTGGAGGGATGTTGGATTGTGACAGTTGTGGGGGTATAAATGACGATGGTGGAGGGATGTTGGATTGGGGCGGTTGTCGGGGTACGAATGCCGATGGTGGAGGGTTTGTAGCCCTAGGAGGTGGGGGAAAGGAAGTGACAGGAATGCCCCCAGTGTTGACAGGAGGCGGGTTTGAGGGGAGTGGTGCCGGTAGCATTAGTGGTTGCGGTTGTGCGACATTTTGTGGCATGCCATAGGAAAAAGGATCATTGGGATCAATGGTTTGGGGTGTTCCCGTGACCGAGATGGTGGGATGTGTGGGATTTCCCACAGGGTATAGGACATCATTGCCGAATTCAGGTTGATGCCAACCTTCTACGAAAGGAACGTTGGGGACATACGAGCTACTGGGGATGTCATTTGAACCTTGGGGTACATTAGATGTGGAGGTGCCATACTTGGATAAGTCGACACCTGACGGCAGCTTGACACCTTTGTCGATCAAGTGAGCCAAGATTTTGTCACCATGTCTTTTGAGAAGACATTCTATCATTTGTGCATTAACAGGGTTGCTGAAGTGTTCCTCGAATGTGAGCTCAGGTTGATTAGCCATGTTTTCCTCCCCAGGTGGTGACATGTTTTGACCATCCACGTTGGATTGTGATGAGGTACCGTTGTGGGGATCGTGAGGGATGTTAGCGCCATAGTTAGGATTTGATGAAATGCTCATTGTGTTGTTGGGATCTTGAGGATTATTCGATCGGGCATTTAGGGCTTGTTGGTCAGCCATTTTCTTTGCCTATGATCGAGTTTGAATGGGCATGCAAGATGATGAGATGGATCAAGATATTAGAAAGACCTTGATGATAAAATATTGATTCGATTTGATGGGAGATTAGCTGATGACGATCGGTCAGACCGATGTGGATTGATTTGATGACACTGGATTAGTCTTGGTTTTGGATTTGATGATGTGGGGGTTGGATTGATGTGATGAAGACCGGGATCCACAACCGAGTTTAAGAAGGATCCTTGGTAACACTAGGTATTGATTGAAAGGCGGATGTATGACAACGACACCAAATCCAACTTGAGATAGAAGCAGATTGATTGGGTCGAAAAAGATAACTGACTTAAGACAGATAGCGATCCTAAGCCAGCTATGATGATTATGATTAGGGATGAACACCTAGGTCAACTTGGATGACAACTCCAATGGGGTTCATATGGAATAACGGAGATCAAAGATCAAAGCAGATTTAGGATAGATGGGGAGCATCTCAGGATAGATGAATGGCTCTTGAAACAAGCAAAGAGTGTTCTAGATAAATGACTCTTAGAACGAAGGGATGAAGACTCGGGACAGATGTTCAGATGTTCATTTAGGATGGTGAATGGTCGTATCAATGTTCAAAACAGAGAGACAAGGGATGCCAAGTGATCATATAGGCTGCTATTAGGACAGATCTGCCAAAGCATTAGGACAGGTCTGCCATAGCATAAGGACAGGTCCACCACTGCATTAGGACAGGTCCGCCACAGCATAAGGACAGGCTTGCCATAGCATTAGGATAGGTCTGCCACAACATAAGGACAGGTCCGCCACAGGATATGTTTAAGCTTGATGTTTCGATGGATGGGTAAGGCAAAGGACCCAAAATATAGCAATCATAAAAAGACTTGGCCAAACTGATAATCACTGGTTTTTGCATGAGAAAGACAATTCAAATAGCACAACCCTAAGATTAGTAGAAATGGGTATGGTCAACAAAGTCTTCTACTCTAGGATGCACATGGTTGCAAAGGAGTCCTCGATATACACCCGATATGTGAGGCCCAAATCGTGAACACTAACCCGTTACAAGCGTGAGTCAGGAACCTTAGCGAGATACTAAAGGCTCAGACCAACTCTTCACATCATCCTGACTCTTCGCCAATTACAACGTGGTTGGATTGAGGTATAGATTTCGCTCTCCCCCCTTTATATACCTCACCGGTACACGTGGTTAGAATCGTCCCTTGGGGTGATGAAATCCCCAAGCAAGTCCCACTAAGAAAATGAAAAAGGGGTGACTCAAAGGACTTGGAAAGATACAATTTCTTGTCACCCAGGATCGCCAAATGGTGCAAGGGGATTGGATACGTCAAATAGCCTTCCACAAACACATCAAACAAGGTTTATTGACCCCTTTAATTAAACTATGTGCCTAATTTACCAAAAGACAATTGACAAAAACTTGAAATTTCACCTTCGGGAGGATAGGTCTGCCACTTTGTAGGGACAGGTCCACCACTCTATCAGGACAGGTCCGCCACCGGAGGACAACTCCGCCACTGTGTCAGGATAGGTCTACCACTGCAGGATAGGTCCACCATAGCAGGACAGGTCCGCCACTCTGTTAGGACAGGTCCGCCACTCTGTAACCCAGACTTGCAAAAATGCAAAAAAAATAGCAAACATGAAAGAAAGAGACCCATTTGTGGGTCCCACCGGGCGTGCCAGAAATGTGATAGGTCGAATATAAGCATTAGAAAATGAGCAGCAAATAAAAGAGTGCAAATAAACACCAAAACAACCTACACCTCAAGATTAGCCTAAGTTGGAAACAACACAAGATAAAAACAATAAATAGAACATTATACCTTGCCTTGAATCGATCCTTTGGTTGGCCCTTCGATCTTTGATGTGTATGCTCCTTGGATGGCACAAGATGCAAGCTAAATGATGATGTGAGAATAAGTGCAAATGGATAAAAACATGAAAATGGCTAAGTGTAGGTTGAGAAATAAAATTGCAAGAATCTGGCTAGCAAAAAAATGATCTCTCCTAAAATGAGAGAAAAGAGGGGGTATTTATAGGAATTTTGAGAACTCCTAGAGGAGATGGATGGCCAAGATTGAGCCACCAAATATCAAGATGTAGGGCTAAGGTGAGTTGAGAACTCACAAGCCCTCACATCTTGACATGTGGCATGGGGAGAGGCTTAAGAAAGATGAGGTGGAGATGAGGTGTAAGAGAAGTACATGACATGGAAGGGGGTACAAAGTACCTTGGGATTGGACAAGATCTTCTCATAAAGGAGGTCCTTGTCTCCATGTGGGTGAGAGGACATGGAAGGAATTAAAAATTTCTCAAATATTCTCATGGGGAGATGAGAAAGAATAAAGAATAAGTGAAGGACATGTGGGAAGAAGTGAAGGAATTAAAAATTCCTTTTGGGTGCATTGGGGGATTAAAAGGTGAATTAAAAATTCACATGGGGAAGTGGAGTGCCTTGCCCAAAAGGAGAAAGTCTTTAATAAGATTGACTTAAGGACACATGCCATAAGTGGGGGGAGGATTAGGTTAGACTAACCAAATGATTAAGGTTGTGCAAGTTCTTAATTAGATGGACTAATGACTCATTAGAAGCAAGTGGGAGATTATGGAGGATGTGACCCTAATGATGATTAAGGGTGTGCACATGCTAACCCTAGTTAATTAGAAGAAGATGAAGTAATTAAGATGGATTAGGGACCAACTTGCAAAAGTTGGAGGATGTGACCATGAGAGAGAAAAAAGGAATTAAAAAATGAATTTTAATTCCAAAAGGGGAATATGACTAAATTAAATAAAATGGTATATTTATTTAATTTAGAAGAGGAAGAGGGGTAAAGTATTTATTAAATTACATACTTTGGGACCCTTATGTGAGATGCAAGGTATTAATTAAACAAATGGTTTAATTAATATTAACAGAGGGGATGAGCAACTGGATGAATAAGGAGATGCGTTTGATCATATGGAAGTGATCAAATTGGACGTCTACAAGATCAATAAAATATATATATTAAAAAAAGTGGGTGGTTGGGGGGGCGACTCTCCACATTTAATATTGTGTAGATTCTATGACTATTAGGAGAGAAATTGAGTCATTTACAAGGATGGTTTGGGATGCTATGTTAGTGTTTGTGTTGTGTTGAAGCCCGTTTGTGGACACTTAAGAGGTGTAGTTGGATGTTGGGAATCAAGATGGTATTGCATAGCTAGCATGTGGAGGATCATACTGGGCATGTGGTGGCACTGATCTAGCAGGAGAAAATTATAATATGTTGGTCATTGACATCTATGCTATGGGATTGGAGGCGCATGACGACATCACCATCATTTTCCATTACTCCTTGGTCATGTCCTGTGATTACTATAATTTTTTACGAATTTGGTCTACCTACATAGTAGATGAATTATACTATTTTTTACAAATCAATATACATCTAACTTACATATAAAAAAAAAAAACATTATAGTATTTTTCAAAATACTTAATATTATATTATAAGATTATATCAACATTCAAATAGATACAATAACATTAAATTTTGTTTGAATAAATCACTAGAGTTACCCACTTGACTTTATATTTTGCTTGAATAGATCACTAGAGTAACGGAATTGACTTTATATTTTATTTCAATAGATAATTATTACATCTCAACCATGATGGGCACTAAAAGGACTCAATTGCCTGCATCGAATGAATTATGACGCAATGTAAGTACAGAGAACTTGCTGGCAGCAGAAAATTATCTTTATATAAAGCTCTATTTTGGTGCTTTTACAAAGGGCAATAAATGTTAGGAAGAGTGTAATTTTCACAGATGGTAGCATGACGTTCTCAGAAAATACCCATCACTGACTCACCACAATCCACTCACTATTCTGTGCTGAAATTCAACAAAGCCTCGCAAAAAGCATTGACTCGGGACAGCTCTATACTTTCCTAACACAAATTTGTTGCCTGTTACAATGGCTATTCATAAATATCATCTGGTTTAAGAATTGAAAGCATATTTTAATCGATAAAAATAAAATAATTATTTACTACTGACGATACATGAAATGATCCGGTGACGTTACATTAACCCCCTATCTAGAATCATTTTATTCATATAAACAAAACCCTTCAGTCCAATATTTCCTGAGAGCCCAACTGTCCACTGTATATAACTCTTATTTAATTTCAAACTGTCCACTGTATATAACTCTTATTTAATTTCAAACATCTTGAAGGGTTGAAGAGGGTGAAAAGGATTGAAGGCAAATAAAGGAAGATAAAATCAATACAATTTTACTTTTCTCTTTGATGAGCGGAAATGAAGTGCATCTCTATTCCATCAGATTTGCTTTTTGATGTTAATATGTGAATTGCTCAATATTTTAGCATAATCTTGATATGATTGATAATGATAGATCAAAGACAATATGTAGGTATGATAGCTTCCATATTTGTGCATTAGCTAGCAATGAAAAATGAGAGCCTCTAAATATAGAATCTTAAAGAAGCAAAATCAATAGCTAGGGTGATTGATTATGGTAGACTAAGATTGAAGGAGGATCAGGGTTTGGCTCAAGGATGCAATCATGTGACAAGTGACACATGATGGATAGGATCTAAGTTTAGGATTGAGATAAGGACACAAATTCTTATGACAATGGCTAGGACTAAGAGATTATATAGATCAATGGATAAGACAAAAATTTAGTCTGACTTTTGCTAGGTTTCTAAATAAGGAGTTAGATAGACATGTGAACGTGACACTTGTCACATGACGATAAATTAAAATTATGATCCATAAGAACAAGATGGAGGGCTAGGATTAGATGGACAATGATAAAGGATAAAGAGGGATTAGTTAAATAAATATAATATTTATTCAATTAATGGGATCAAGTGAAGGGATAAATAATTAAATAAATAGTAAATATTTATTTAATTAAAAGATTAGGATAAAGATGAAAAATTATGAGAATAATTGAATAAATAATAGATGTTTATTTAATTAATGATTAAAAGATAGACCAAAATTTGGTGTGGTTGGATAGGGCTAGATTTTAGGTGTTTACAAGAGTAGTTTGAATCTTTATATTTTAAACAATACATATAATGGTTATTCCAAGGAATATACAAAGAGTGTTCTAAATTATTTTATGGGACTAAATTTGAATTTGTTCTCTTAGCGTCAAGAATAGATTGCTTGTTGCATTTGATTTATTAAGTATTTTGGACTTAAAAAATATTTATATTATTTACACATTTTATTTAATTATAAAATAATTATTGAGATTAGTAAAATAATTATCTTAAAAATAAATGTTATAAAATTAAATATTTGTTTAACTATATGTTTTTTTTGGCATTTTATTACTTTTCTTTCCCATTTGTTTATATCAGCATGTTGGATATCTTTATTTTGAATCTACATGGATATTTATTCATTTTTGTTTCTCTTGTTATTGTTTTCCTTATTTAGGGAGTTAGAATGTGGAGCTCAAATAAATATTGAACTCTATGGCTTCTTCTTCTGTTTGAATTTTGTGTGTAATTATTATTATTTTCTTGGCTTGTCTCTCTTGTTATGACATTAAGCATTTCGTTGCTTTTATTTCTCACCTCTTTATGTAAGAATGATAGGTTATCTTTAGATTCATAGGGAGACTCATACATCTTAATCTACCAAATTATTATTCTTTCCTTAGATAAGTTGTCAAATTGTGTCAATGTTACAGATGGATTATGTATAAGCTTTAATCAACAACTTAATGTTCATGCATATATTTTAATAATGTTATTTGATTTCTTATCAAAGAATTTATTAACCTCTAACATTTTGAAAAAAAAAGGACAAACAATAGTTAGAAAATTGAGCAGTGATGGTGATTTGGTAGGGGCGAGGAAGCCACAACTATGTTTCCATCTGGCCTTGACTCCATAGCTTAGGGATTTCTTCTTTTGCAAGTTAGTGGGTGTGTAGTCCTACATTGGGGTTTTTTCTATTATTTTTCTATTCTTTCCTCTTGAATGAATGTGTGGGCTCTTGTTTATGGAGTTGATCATGTGTATCCTTGTGTCCTTCGCACACTCAAGAGTTTTGTTGCATGATATTTCTTGTGGGTTTGGGTGAAACCCCTCCTTTTTGTTTAAAAAATATTGTTAGAAACAATGGTTCCTTAGCTTTGGGACATGTGAATGTGGTTCAATTTTTGTTCCATGCAACTACAGTGGTTAAATTAGACTAAAAAATGGAAATTCATACCAAATTGAATGATTGTTTGGTGCATAGCAATGATCAACACATTGTGGTCATTAATCCAAATGTAATAGGAGAATATTTGATGTATTTGGTTGAGCATTCCTTGATCTATAAATTCATGGGCATTAGTATTTCATTTCTTTTTTAGAGTCTTGGGTTTGTAGTGATTGGAATATGGAGGGTGATATGGAGATCATCCTTGCTGCAAATGGCTACTTTTATGTGGTGCTATCAAGAATAGAGAACCAAAGTGTAATTTTTGAAGGAGGAACTTACTTTCACAACCAAGTGGGTCTATTTATTAAACCTTGTCATGTGATTTTTGACCTGATGGAGGAACTCTTGTCTAAAATTCTTGCTTGGGTATAGCTTCGTCATCTCCCTATGGATTTTGGAGACCCAATATTATGCAATAAATTGTGGCCATTTTAAGAAATTCATTGGGTATATATCATCAAACTTTGAAAAGAAAGGTAACAAATTTTTCCTATATTTGTGTTAAAATTTATTTGAATAAACCTTTGCATGACTATAAAAATTAGATTATGTAACATGTGATGGGTCTAGTAGTTTGGTTATGAAGCTCTCCCCTTCCATTGTCAGATCTTTCTTGATCATGGTAATTTGTATTGAAATTGTTTGAACAAGATTCCTAGGGAACCCAAACCTTTCTCAGAGAATCAAATTACTAGAGAAAAGGAAAAAAGAAAAGCCCTAATTCATTCAACAAAACTAGAACCAAAAGGATTTATTCCAATGAATGCTAGGAATAAGGGAGAGATTGAATAGATAGAAAAATGATTTACCAAGAGGAATATTTAACAATAGGTTTTATGTTCTTAAGCACTTTGATGATCTTTATTCACAATTCTAGGAGAGAATATAGGAAGAAAAATAGTTGATCTTTCCCAAATTTAAGGACTTTCCCATTAAGGTTGAAAGAAATGGAGCTAATAAAAACCAAAAATGTTCCAATATTGAAAGTTCTTAGGCTATTTAGTTGTTAGAAAAGGTTCTAGAGGTTATTGGTGGATACTCTAGAAAATGGGGGAGGTTTTTTCTAACATTCAAGAGGCTCATTTGGAAAAGGCTTATGATAATTCCATGATTGGGGCTTCACAAGTCACAAATGCTAAGGATGAGGGAAAACAAAAAGTTTTATGTTTTCTTGGGCTTCAACAAAAAAATATTAAAAAATGTAGCTCAAAAAGAATCAAATGTAGGGAGAAACTGAGATCAGGAGAAAGTGAGAATGACAGAAGAATGGTTGGTTCAATCTAGGGTCATTCAATTACTAGATACCCTTTTTCAAAACCCCCAAAAATTACTATGATATCATTGAATGCTATGGGTTTAGACAACACCCCTTATCAAAAATAAGTTTGAGATTTTATCAAGGACAACAAGCCTAATGTATTCTTTATTCAAGAAACTAGAATTTCAGTTGAGGAAATGAATGTTCTTTCTTCCAATATTTGGAGAGGTAGTCAATGCTAGTGCATTGGAGATCAAGGTATGGTTGGAGGGTTAGCCTATATCTGGGACCCTCGAAGACTTTCCCCCTCTTGTTGGTTTGCTAATGAAAGCTAATTATTTGCTATTGTTTCTTTCTTTGAGTCTATAAATTCCATCTTATTATCTAATATCTATGCTCCTACCAATTTTCATGGTAAGTTTTTTTGTGGTCTCATACTAGATTTGTTAGATCTTTGACACATCTTCTTCCTTGGATCTTAGTTGGTGATTTTAGTTTTATCTTAAGTTATGAAAATTTGGGTGGTTCTAACCACCTTGATCCATCTTCTACCAGGTATTAAGGGACAACTTGTCTTTTCTATACTTGGTGGATGTTAAGTTACCAAAAAATGGATTTTTTACATGGAATAATAGGAGGTGTGGTGTAGATTGAATATTTGAGAGGTTGGATAGATTCTTGGTTTTAGAACAATAGACTGGTGATTCTTGGGCCTTAGTTTCTTATATCTTTTCATGGAATAGATGGGATTATTAGTCTATTAATTTTTCCTCTTCAATATTCTCTTTACCCAAAAATTTAACCTTTAAATTTCAATTAATGTGGTTGCATGAGCCCACTATTCATGAGCTCACTACTACCTGGTGGCTAGAAGATTAATTTTCCTATGGTACTACCATGTACTATTTCTTTAAAATACTTTATTTTATTAAGCTCAAGCTTAAGAGTTGGAACAAAAGAAAATTTGGGAATATTTTTAAGGAAAAGGTGCAAGCTAAAAAAAATAGATGTTGTTACCTCTCAAATTATAAATCAAGGTTTGAACGAGGACCTTCAATTAGAGGAATCAAACTATACTATACTTAAAATGAATGGGTATTCAAGGAGGATATTTTTTGGAAGAAAAAATTGAGAGAATTATCATTCAGAGGGTGATAAGAACTTTAAATTTTTTCACAATTCTATCAAGGATTAGAGATGTCCTAATGTTGTTCAGTCCAAGGTGTTCCTTTAACCTCTTTTCAAGATATTTCCCCAAAAGAAATGTGTGGTTCTTGGGCCAAGTGCATGAGGAAAGGGTTATCCTAAATTACATTCCCCTTTTAGTCTCTAAGGAAATCAAAAATTGGTTAATGAGGACAATTTATATGGAGGAAATCAAGAAATTTGTATTCTAAATGAAGAAAGGAAAAGCTTCCAGTCTAGATGGATTTTTAGTTGAATTCTTTTGAGAATTTTGAGATATTTAACAAGAGGATTTGTTCAATGTGGTTCAAGAATCCCAATCTAACAATCAAATGTTAAAGGCCATCAATTCCACTTTTCTTACTTTGATTCCTAATAAGGAGGATGCTATCTCCATTGATTCCTTTCAACCCATTCCCTTATGTAATACTACCTATAAAATCATTATTAAGTTAATTGTGAAGCATTTTCAATAGGTGTTGGCCTTTCTCATTTCTCAGTGGCAAGGAGGTTTTTTCAAAGGTCGTCAAATTTGTGAAGGGTTTATTGTTAATTTGGAGGTTATTCATTCCATTTTTATTTCCAATAAGAAGGCCATATTTATTAAGATTGATATGTCTAAAGCTTATGATAGATTTTTCTATCTTTCCTCAAGAGTATGCTTGTGGATTTTGGCTTTTATGAAGGTTGAATTATTGGATATTGAGTTGTGTGACTTTTTACTTCTTAGATCTTATCAATGGTATCCCCTCTATTGAACATCCAGAGTACTGAGAGGGGGGCGAATTAGTATTCCATAAAGCCATATTAACATCCATTTAAACATTATAGGTCAATTATGACTAAATCATCAAGAAGGAACATAAAAACAACTAAATGCAACCATACAGATGAATACCTAGATTTTTACATGGAAAACCCAAAAAGGGAAAAACCACAGTGAGGGTTAAGGGTATGTGCAGGATCATGATGGGCCAAAAAGTGGCGATATGATGGGTATGTGGCTGACGAATTTTTTTAACCCAAAATTGATGAAACGAAAAAGGGTTTTTAAAGGAAATTCTCATCTTTCCACCAATATAAATTATAGGGTGATCCCACAATAGTGGTTTACAATTTTTGGCCAAACTGGACACTGAAATTATTTTTTTATACTAAATCTTCACATTCGGGCACCTATAGTGGCTAAACCGTGAAGAATTTGAAGATGATGCAAACTAGAGTCTCATCACATTTTTTCTGTAGATTCTAAAAATATTTTTTTCAAAATTTTTGGAATCATATTCCACTTGTTTTTCCATCTCCCACGAAAACTGGTTTTTTTCAAAAAACAACATTTTTTAAAAAGTGACGCACACTGTATAATGCATAAATTTTTTCCATGAAGGATAAAATTCTAATTCTTTTGAATTTAGATTTGTAACTCCAATATCTAGTGCTTCCACTTGGTTAGATAGTTTTTATTGAATAATTTTTCTTTAATCAAGTTTCAAAGTCAAACTAATTACAATATAGCATTGTATAACGCATAACTTTTTGTATATATCAAAATTCATTTTTTTCTATTAGATAAAGGACTTCAATATCTAGTGCACTCATTTTTTTTTAGTTTTATTTTTGATAATCTACTATTTTTCCACATGTGCAGAATAGAGACCTTCATTTTCGATGAAAAACCTATGTTTAATAAAACAAAATATCAAATACATAATAAAACCAAAACATATTAAAATTATATTCGTTGGATAGCTCGTTCTAAGGACTACCTGATTCCAGTTGGGTTTGTGAATATTCCTCCATTTTCATCCTCAAACCGAGCTTTGAAGTACCAAAATTCAAGTTTTTTTTTGTCTCAGGGGGGATGAGGAATAAAGAGGGCTCGAACGAACCCCTAGGGGTTCAAGTGAACCACTAGGGGTTCGCTCAAACCAGGGTTCATTCGAACCCCCCTTCTATGAGGGGTTTTGATGGATTTTTTGGCAGGAAAGTATTAAGAGGATTTGGCTGAACCTAGGTCCTACCGAACCCCTAATTGGTTTGGTTGAACCAATGGGTTCGTATGAACCCCTAAAATCAAGTTTTTTTTCCATGCATTCATTTTTTGTGAGTTTTCCTTCCTCACTTCAATTGTAAACCACTATTGTGGCTTCACCCTATGCTTTACTTTGAATTTAATAAATAATTATTATTTATTTTCTATTTGAATTATGACTAAAGTCTTGATTGATAGGCTGATTGAAAAACATCTATAACTTTCAAATAGAATCACATTTTTTGAATCCAAAACATGTGTCACATTCTATGCTTCGCATACTATAGGATAAAAAAATTGAATTTCATGAAGTTTTGACCAAGTTAAGGTGATGAGACATAAGAGTTTTTATATTTTTTAAAATTTTTAATAAAAAAAAAAAATTAATTATTTGCTTCAAAAAAATTACAAAAAAATATGCATCACATCAGGACATGAGTCCTATACCTATATCTAAAATATTATAAAAAAATGTTATCATTTTATTATGGTTAGGGTGGTCAGACAGATGCCTACTTATTTTTTCCCTGAAATTTAAGTAACACTGCATTAAAATTTCAAATTTTCACAAAATAGATTTTTGTTTTATAAATAAACGTAGTAGCTTAGAAACTACATTCAATTTTCTACAAATTTTATTCTTACATATTTTTGAAATAATATAGATAACTTATTCAAATTTTTATGTCAAGTTGCCTAACTCTGATTTTTCTAAATTTTTTGCCACTTAAGGGCCTTTTTTTTCCATGATGGTCCTGCACATACCCTTAACTCACAATATATTATATTTGGATACAAAATATTACAAGGCTCACTGGTAGGACTCACAGTCCTTGAAAAGGCTCATTTCCTAAGTACAAAAGATGGCTAACCGTTAAGATACAATGATAGTGGCTTACTACCAAAAGATTGAACTGATAGGATATACCTTCAATGTGTAAGGTTTAGATCCACTGAAGCTTAGAATATGAAGTACTACCTCACATAGTAGTCACTCAACAAAACCACATTGATCCACAACTGATAAAGCATTTCAGCTCAAATCTTCACACACCTCTTAATCCTTTTTGCACTCACACTTACTACTCATGTGTGTCCTCCTCCACTACTCATTCTCATCTCCTTCGTCAAACGTCTTATATATAAAAGTATATCTTTATCATCAATTAGGTCGGCCTAATTAGATGAAAAATGAAATAATCAAAACTTCTTTTGTGGACACCATATATGAATTAAACATTTTATCCATGTAGTGGATTATATCAGGTCATCTATAATCCATAAAAAATAATTAGTATTCATAATATATTGCATACGCTGAGTTGGCCAAGAATAGAACACAATTATCCAAACAAACAAATAATCCTCAAAGAAAACACCTTCCGGATCATATAACACATTAATTTCCCATCATACTACCAACATAGAGACTAACAACAAAAGATGCAACATAAGAAGTTCACCTTAGAAGAATATAGTCACTCCCACACAGTATGCCAAGCAAGGAACACTAGTAGAATACAAAGTTGAACTCTGTCAAAGATAAATTTCTACTCACAACAAAAGACATCTCAAGATCCAGGATATAGTTGTCTGAATGAGTCAAGAAAACATGGTTAAGAGATTAGACTCATTTTAGATCTTATGGTGAATTCTTCACTCAAATACCAACACACTAATCCATTCTGAAAGTGTGTTACCAACTTAGAGAACAACTTCTGGTAAACCAAGTAGACTTCCCATATAGTAATCACCATGTTGAAATCAATGACAATATATGAACAACCAATAAAAACCATCCATACTTCATGCTCATGTTTCTAGGCTCCCAAAAATATCCCCCTTTGGTATTGACGACAACATGCATGCAATTTTTTTTTCTAGTATACCACAACTAAATACTCTGAATACTTGCCCTATCAAAACTGTTCTTCACAATAATTTTTTTCCTCGATCTCTCTATCTTTTTATCTCTTTATCTCTCCCCCTTTGACATCAATTACAAAGGAAGGGGTCCAATATATATGTATATATGCATCAAAGTGTAGCCAAAAATATATGAACAAAAAATTGATTTAACCTGAAGAAGAGTGTTTGAGACTCTCCAGAATAGCCTTCCACAATGCTTTACCTTCTTCTGATGAACCTTTTGCACTTACTTGAGGGTCTTTTAAAATAGCTCAAGCTTAGTTACGGACTCTACACCATCTTCTAAAGTATTGGGACTAAGATTAATCTCTAATAATTCACCAATATATCCAAGAGCACTAGAAATAGAAGTATGTTTGAGTTTAATTATGTCTCTAAGTGCCACAAAATTCTTGATAACATATGTCCTTTGATCCTATAGAGAAAAAAAATTGTCTTGAATTTGCACAATGTAGGACCACCTTTGATTATCTTTATTTTCTATTGACCTATATATATCTTCCTTAGTGCTCATTTGGGACTCACTCAACCTTATCTCATTTCTTATATCCAGTGTACTACCAGACCAATCTAGGTAAAAAGAAAGTAGTTACTATGTCTCTTCTTCACAAAATTGTACACTCTCCAATTCCTTGATCACTCAATTGTGCGAATTCACACATTTTTCCTTGATGTCTTCCAAATTTCCTTCATTGGACTTGATTCCAGTAGGCACTTCAAGTCTAAAGATATAAACCTTCAAAGAATCAATCACGCCATAGAGATTCTCCATAATAGAAATAGATGAATCAAAATTAGCATCGAGAATAACCTTTTGCAATTCGTCCAAAGCTCTCTAAATATTTTTTCTTTCATGCTCATGTTCAACTTCTTGCTTCACAACACTCTTCCTTTTATTCCCTATTCTAGTCACGCTACCGAAGGTGCCTTCTACATTGTGATTCTTAGGGCTTTCCAACATAATTTTAGCATAATTATCAACTTCAGCCTCTGATACTTTGTAATCCAATTCAGATGTCCAAACTAACTTTGATTCAACTGCTCCCCTATGAAAAAAATCTATAGACACAAAATTGATGCTTCCAGAGTACCTGTCAACAACACTTACTAGAATCCTAAACCTTCTATTCATCCTCATCTGAAATGTTCCAAACAATGCAGCAAGGGGAATCTCTTGTGCATCTGAACTACCAACATTTGTCATGAATTCCTAATTTTATGGGCAATAGGCACTGAATCTGACCATTCTATCCTTCCTATTACCGATAACTCTCTCAAACAATAAAAGAGAGAACATACAACTAAATTACCATACCAGAATGTATTCTTCTTACTCTTCTTGATTTCCTTTAAATTCTTCGAAAGATACATGAAGTAATTAACACAAGTCATAATCCATACCTCTTTTAACCATGTATCAACACCAGTATGTACAACAATAGTAGAAACTGTAAGGTCAATGTTAGGGATACAAAATTTGTCACCAATGACCATAGCAACATACCTTATTACTAGATCAACGATCGATCTCAAATCAATCTCTTTCCCTTCAAAATTTGCACCAGTAACCTCAATATTTTCTTTCTCATTCATAGAATTTAGTTTGGGAACTGGTCCAGAGGAACATAAACTAGTTACATCTCTATTAGCTTCTTTGGTAATCAAATGTGCCTCATCAATCCATAAAGATTCATCATGAATTCTACTCAACACTATTTGAATATACTTCTCAAATTCAAAGAAGGGAAATTTTCTCCAAACATCCAACTTCTTCTCAACTAATACTCTGTAGCTTACATCATGGTTCTCTTTCAATTCACTTTCCCAAAGCATGCTCAACTAAATTTATGACATCTCTTCTATCTTACTATAAAAAAATGCATATATATCTTTTGTGGGAAACAATCTTAGAGGGATGCAAGAGAATGCAACATTAGACTCTTTTGACACATTCCTCAAATATCTCTTCAACCTAACTTGCACTTTATCCACACTATTCACAACCTTTGAATTATCCATAGCAATAAAAATGAAAGATTTTGCAAATAAGAATACCTCTATAAATGCAAACAAGAAATGTATAGATATCCTACTTCTAGAGCTCACTTCAAAACCGCTTGATTTCTTCTTCAAACCCTGAAACTCTAAATTACCTTTTAAACTTCCTTTGCACACTTCTCTCAAAATACATAGGCCTTTAGAATTATTTGAATTTATTCCTTCCATTTTGAATTATTTTGCAATAAATACTTCAACTTGTAGGCAGGTTGCCTTAAAAATTGCACACGCCTCCACTCTTTCAAATTATATAGACTTCATCCTTCACACATGTGACTTTGAAAATACCTTAATGTTGTTACCACATTAAATATAATTCTTTCATGATATGACACAAGTATTGATGAGGGGGTTTATTATATTTTTTGATAATTGCTTCGACTTAGCCACTGCTTTTATTTAGAAATTAATGGGAGTATGTGCACTAGAGCTTAGAATAGATAAGACTGAAGGTCAGAATAGATAAGAAATTGATGGGAGTATCTGCACTAGAGGTCAGAACATTAAATACACTTCTTTCATGATATGACACAAGTACCAATGAGGGGGTTTATTATTTTTTTGATAATTGCTTTGACTTAGCCACTGCTTTTATTTAGAAATTGATGGGAGTATTTGCACTAGAGGTCGGAATAGATAAGATTGATGATTTCTTTCTCCAAGTCCTTTTCATTTCCTTTCTTTCTTCTTTTGGATCAATTATTTGATCATTCTTCTTCACCAGATAGATATTTTTCTTTCTTCTGCTATTATTACTAGGGTGTTCCAAATTTTTTCACTTACAACAAATAACGTTCTTCTTTCCATTTTTCATTTTATTCAATAAACTAACTTCATGTCCAATCTTCTTATTCTTAGAACACTTTCCGAAGAATGATAAATAATCATTCATTTTCCTTTTGAAGTCTTATGCCTTATGACCAAATTTCTTGCAGGAATAACAAACACCATTGAAAGATAAATACCTTTTAGCATCATGTCGCTTGACAAGATTTTTTCTAGAATTGCTTCTTAGATCCTTGTTTTGTCCATCTTTGCATTGACTCTTCTTAACAGTCAATTGCTTCCCTTTAGAAATATGACCTTCCTCAAACCCTAAAACACTCTTATTCATTTTTAGTATTTGAGAGGAAATCAATTCATGAAGCATCGCTGAGCTTATCTTAAATTTTTCTTCAAAAATTCTTTCCTTTTCCAAATTAGATATTAAGATTTCTGCTTCTTCTAGCTTTATGCACGCATCCATCTTCCTTTGAATTTAAATTTCCTAACATTCTTCAGTTCTTTTCTTCTCATCCAATTATTGTAGCAGCCTTAATAGATCACATGCTTCAACACTTTTACTTTGTAGCTTTTCAATGTACTCATTTGCTTTCATCAATTTGTCTTTCAGATCTTTCATCTCTTCTGAATATTCGATAGAGACTACTTCTAGAGGAAAAAAATTCTTATACTCAAATTTTGGGACCTTCGCCAAGTTGTTAGGATTTTTCCAAGGAACCAAGTGCTAATATCAATTGTTAAACATCCAAAATACTGAGAGGGGGCGTGAATTAGTATTCCATAAAACCATATTGAAATCCATTTAAAAATTATCTCAATTTTGACTGAATCAACAAGAAGGAACATAAAAACAAGTCAATGCAACAATACACATGAACACCATGATTTTTATGTGGAAAACTCAAAAAGGGAAAAACCATGGTGAGGGTTAACTCACAATATATTATATCCAGATACAAAATATTATAGGGCTCACTGCCAAGACTCACTATCCTTGAAAAGGCTCATTGCATGAGTAAAAAATATGGCTAACCACCAAGATACAATGATAGTGGCTCACTGCCAAAAGATTGAACTAATAGGATACACCTTCAATGTGCAGGGTTTAGTTCCACTGAAGCTCATAATATGAAGTACTACCTCACACAATAGTCTCTCAAAAAAATTATACTAATCCACAACTAATAAAGTATTTCAGCTTAGATCTTGACACACTTCTTAATCCTTTTTGCACTCACACTTACTACTCATTTTGAACACATTCACTAATGTTTTTCCTCCTCCACTACTCATGCTCATCTCATTCCTCAAAAGATATTATATATTAAAATATATCTTGATCATCAATTAGGTCAGCCTAATTAGATGAAAAATGAAATAATCAAAACTTCATTTGTTGACACCATATATGATTTAAACATTTTATCCACATAGTGCATTATATCAAGTTGGCTATAATCCATAAAACAAAATTAGTCTTCATAATATATTGCATATGTTGAGTCGGCCAAGACTAGAACACAATTCTTCAAACCAACAAATAATCCTCAAAGGAAACACCTTTCAAATCAAAGAACACATTAATTTCCCATCATACTACCAACATAGGGACTAACAACAAAAGTTGTAGCTTAAGGATGTTCACCTTCATAGAATGCAGAGTCTCCCACATAGTATGCCAAGAAAGGAACAAAAATAGAATATAGAGTTGAACTCTATTAGAGATAACTTTCTACTCACAACAAATGATGTCTCAAGATCTAAGATATATCTGTCTGAATGAGTCATGAGAACATGGTTAAGAGATTAGAGTCATATTAGATCTTGCGGTAAATTTGGAGAACTAAAATACCAACACACTGATCTATCACAACAAAGTATTACTGGTAGAGAACAATTTCTGATAAACCAAGTAGACTTCCCATATAGTTATCACCATGTTGACATCAATGACAACATATGAACAACCAACACAAACCATCCATGCTTCATGCTCATGTTTATTGGCCCCCAACACCCTCCGCAATTTTTTAATCAAATTGTGGGCTTATACAAGATGATCCTTTATCACCCTATTTATTTATCCTTATGGAAGAAGGGCTTGGTAGATTTCTTAATTCCCAAAAGGCTAATAATTGTATTTAGCGATGGTCTTGGTCGAGAAACTTTCACTCTCAATCTCATATTTAGTTTGTGGATGATACAACATTATTGGGGTTGGACTCTATTAGGGAAGAAAAAAGTTGTAGGAAAGTATTGGATATATGTTTTATGGATTCGAGTTAAAAAAATAAATGAAGATAAATAAATAAAAATTCATTTCTATTACTCCTAAGGCGATTTAGCACACAATTGCTAATCTTCTTCATTTTAGAATTAGAAAGATATCGTGCTTAAATATCTTGGTATCCCTTTAGGTTTTGGTAAATGCAAAAGAGAGAAGTGGAAGATGTTAGATAAATTTTGAATGAAGGTTACTTAGTAGAAACGTGAATAAATAGTTGTCATTTTCTAGGAGACTAATCCTATTAAAATGTGTTTTACAATCACTTCCTATTTATAGATTCATTGTTTTATTTTCTCCTAAAATATTTATTAAGGCATTTGATATTCTTTCTAGAAAATTAATTTGTGTATGGAATTTGGAGAATCATAAATAAAGTTTAGTTAGATAGGACCAAGTTTGCAAGAAAAAAATTATGGTCTTCATCTGCAATAGGAAAAGCTAAATTGTCATGCCTTGTTGCTATTTTTTTTGGAGATGGTGCAAGAATCCTATGCAATCATGGGCTCAAATTCTTAAGATCAAATATTTAGGTGGTTTTACTAATGAAGATATTATTAAAATGTCTTTGATTGAGAAAGGCTCTATGAAATGGGACACAATTAAGAAGGGTGCTTTCAATGTAGAGGATGGCATCTTCTAGATTATAAAAAGTGAGGAAATTTCTCTTTTATAGAATGACTCCTAGGATTTGTGTTCCCCAATTCTTGCACCCTTTCCCTCCTTAAAGTCATTAAGTGGTAGAATTCTAAAATTGGTGAGGTCAAAGGTGGTTGATTTCAAATTTTTAGTATGATTGGGGAATTCTTAGAAGTTTCTTTGGAAGGAGCCAAGTAGCTATAGTCTAGAAGGGGTCTCCTAAAGATTGAAATAATTTAGCTTCTCTTTTGGCATTAATAAAATTTTGTTCATTAATTCATCAAAATATTCCAACCAATAAAAAATATTTCAAAGGGACTTATCATGAGGCTCTTCGGTATCAAGTTTTAGAACAATGAAATGGAGAAATTTAGTAAGCACCATGGTGGAAGGAAATATGGAATAAATTTGGCTGGCCAAAATGAAATATTATCCTTTGGTTAGTATATCATAACAAGTATCTCACTTGGGATAATATTAGGAAGAGAGGATTCTAAGGATTGTCTATGTGTTTCCTATGTAATAATAGTGAGGAAAATGTGGCACATTGCTTTTTCCAATGCCCCTTTGCACTTGTAATATGGAAATAATGGTGGATTAGGTGGAATTATCCTACAATTCATGCTACCTCTATTATGGAATTGTGGGCTAGTTTGATTAGGCCACTTGTGTTTGCCTTTTTCTTGTCTGTGGCCTCAGAAATTAGCCATATTTTCATTCTCTAAAAAATATTGTTAGATTTCATGAACAAATTTTCTTCCTAGCAGCTCAAACAACATAGAGATTTTTTCTAAGAGGATAAACAAGATTGGTAAATGGTATCATCAACCTCTTTTATTTTTAAAAATAAAAAATATGGATCGTCAAGAGGCAATCTCGAACCATACAGGTTTGAAGGAATTGGGTGTGATAGTAAGATTTCTACTATTTTTTTTTTCACTTATCATATGGGATGAAGTTTTACCAATAAAATGGAGGTCACCAACCTTCTTGTTGGTCTTGAAAAATAATCTGAATTGGGTTTGCAAATGATTAAA
>VDFB02252616.1:152228835-152334550 GCA_007258455.2 Sequoia sempervirens
TTATGTCGGCCACAATTTGATTTTTTTAATTTTTCATGTTTGTCGAACATTCGACGAAAATAATAGCCGACATTTCGACGAACACCAGGTTCGTCGATATCTCGATGGACGTCGGGGATAAACTTTCGAAACAATTGGAAATTACACATCAAATTTTACAAGCACCCGACGAACATCGAATTTTACATATTTTGTCGGACAGTTTCGTCGTATTTTGCAGTCAAATGTATTAGTGCCTTAATAGGAGGGTAAATAACAAACTCCATTGTTGACGCCGTAGAGAGCGACCCCGTGAGGTTTGAACCTTGGTTGTTGGCTCTATAGGCAAGAAGCCCCACCATTTCACCAAAGGGTCACCCCCAAAAATTTTGGCCTATTAAGGTTCGGGCCTTAGTTGTTGGCACTATAGGAAAGAAGCCCCACCAGTTCACCAAGGAGCCTCCCCTTAATAGAAGGGTAAATAACAAACTCCATTGTTGACGCGGTAGAGAGTGACCCTGCGAGGTTTGAACCTTGGTTGTTGGCTCTATAGGCAAGAAGCCCCACCATTTCACCAAAGGGTCGCCCCCTAAATTTTGGACTATTAAGGTTCGGGCCTTAGTTGTTGGCACTATAGGCAAGAAGCCCCACCAGTTCACCAAGGAGCCTCCCCTTAATAGAAGGGTAAATAAAAAACTCCATTGTTGACGCGGTAGAGAGTGACCCCGCGAGGTTTGAACCTTGGTTGTTGGCTCTATAGGCAATAAGCCCCACCATTTCACCAAAGGGTCACCCCCTAAAAATTTTGGCCTATTAAGGTTTGGGCCTTAGTTGTTGGCACTACAGGCAAGAAGCCCCACCAGTTCACCAAGGAGCCTCCCCTTAATAGGAGGGTAAATATCAAACTCCATTGTTGACGTGGTAGAGAGTGACCCCACGAGGTTTGAACCTTGGTTGTTGGCTCTACAGGCAAGAAGCCCCACCATTTCACCAAAGGGTCGCCCAAAAATTTAATATTAAGGTTTGGGCCTTGGTTGTTGGCACTACAGGCAAGAAGCCCCACCAGTTCACCAAGTAGCCTCCCCTTAATAGGAGGGTAAATAACAAACTCCATTGTTGACATGGTAGAGAGCGACCCCGCGAGGTTTGAACCTTGGTTGTTGGCTCTACAGGCAAGAAGCCCCACCATTTAAAAATTTAATATTAAGGTTTGGGCCTTGGTTGTTGGCACTACAGGCAAGAAGCCCCACCAGTTCACCAAGGAGCCTCCCCTTAATAGGAGGGTAAATAACAAACTCCATTGTTGACATGGTAGAGAGTGACCCTGCGAGGTTTGAACCTTGGTTGTTGGCTCTACAGGCAAGAAGCCCCACCATTTCACCAAAGGGTCGCCCCCTTGTCATATAGTTATTTGTAATATATTTGTGACATTTTTTATGAACAAGATAATCGGTACTTTATATTTCCCTTTTAAGCTTAGAAATAATATTAGAAAATAGAAGAATCATTCAAAAATAGTATGTGCATACAATAAATATTCTTTTTAACATTCAAACTTTAATTTGAGAATAGTGGATGGAAATATTAAAGAGTAAAAATAAAATGTAAATAAAGATAAATTATATTGAGTCCATATAACAATGCTAGGAGCATAAGAGAGCACCCTCTTATGAGCGTGGATTGATAGTATCTTCCTAAATATAGGTAGACTATAACCATTTAAATATTTTCAAATAAGTCTATTTTCTCCAATGATAGCAATTGTGTGATTATGGGTGGACTACAAAAGCCTATTCAACATTCAAACATAGTTGAATAAAAGAAATATGGTTAGAGGTTGAGAGTAAATAAAAACTATGGAGGAAAATAATCAAATAAATAAATCATCTAGGTCTAGATAACAAGAAAGCTATAGGAGCATAGGACAATTGAGATGAGAAAAGAGACAATTGATTAGAAGAAAATATTGACCCTATTAACAAGCATGGAACATCAATAAAAATGTCTATTAAAACCTCAAATGCCTTCACCACTATGGGAATTGATGGTGAAATTGTACTACACACACCAGATTCCCACTTTTAATAAGTTAAGTGCTTGTTCTTTCCAAACTGCGTCCTAATGGAACTCCATAGTGAATAGGGACATTGGGATAACCCAAGATAGGGAATAAAGTTGAGAATTTGAAGTTTGAGGGCAAATTGGAACTTTAGAACATGACATAATAGATTTTGAAGCTCTAGGAGGATAGGATAGCTTAGGGGTGTGGTTGGGGAAACAAACATTATGGAGTCAAATGTTAAGATCCCTAGAACTCTAGAAAGGTTGGATTTTAGATAAGAAACACATTAAAAGGGTTATGAGGATTTTGGGGAATTTCAAAACTTTGAGACCATGGGATAAAGGAATAAAGGTTCTAGGGTTTGAGCCTTTGAGAGAAACTAGGACCACGAGACATAGTGAAAAGGTGGATAGGCACCTAGAAAATCCAAAAACTTAGCAACTAGTAAAATTGAAAAACTCAAAAACACAACACAACATATTTATTTTCACCCAAATGAACTCCAAAATAAATAAATTTAACCATAATTTATGCCATGAACTTCCCCTAAAAAACCATTTTTGAACTATATAAAATCATGGAACTAGGGAAGGAGAGAAATCGAGAACTGAGTGCAAGTTTCCATCAATGAATGGAAGTCTCAAAAATATAAGAGACCATAATTTCACTAAGAGAAAGGCCATATCATAAAAGCTTCTAATTACATCTTAGAAGTATGTAAAATTTTCATTACCTTTATTTGTGCTTAATTCACATAATAGGGAAAAAAAATGTTCTCCAAATCACTCAACATGGTTTTCACACAATTTTATTGCTTCTTGAAAACCAAAACAGGAGAAATACCTGGATATACTACAACTATTCTAAATTATGCTTTTGATTGGAAAACCTTGTAGATCTGAAGCGTTCTTCTCATCTTCATCAGGTTCTTTGCATAGAGTTTCCACCTCCTTTATAGAGGAACAAACTTCAACAATATTATGAAGTTTCTTTCACAAGTTCTTTTCACTTTGAGCTTCCTTGATCAACAAGTCACATATGATTCCTTTATACTTTCTTTATCTTTTCTCCAGCAAATTTTCATTCCATTTTACTAGATTCTCTCAAATAATACACAATAGTATAGAGATCTTCGTAGTCACCACCCACATTTAGTGAGAATTTATAAAAATATTCATTGAATTGTGGAAGAACTTGACAATATTTTTAAGTTTTCAAGGGAGACACAACAAACTCCTACAACATTTCAAAGCATTGACTCACTGACACAAGTCTAGGGTTGATAAATATTTGACTTTTTAAGGAAAGATGATCTTCTATCAGATTTCTCTCAAGTTTCCCCCAATAGAGTCACCAATCTATTGGTTTTTTTTAGAACAAAACTTAATCTCCCTTATTATCTATGAATCTTCTAGAATCTAATGACAAGTGAAGGCAAGGATTGGCCAACAAACAAGTAAGGATTTTGAGGCCCTTCTACACTTTGAGCTCTGTGAAACCCAAGAGGGTAATCCTAATAAAAAGTACCCCTTAGCCAATTTTAGTAAAGAATTTTAGGTAGAGTAGTTTGAATAAATGTACCTTTATGTAACCTTTACTACAGGGGACCCAACAAAAGATCATTGATATCAGTTTTCAATAATGGGTAATTAGGGTCAAAAGCAAATAATGAGAGTAAGACATAAAGAAATGAGACATGTTAAAATTAGATCTCAATATTAGCTCTAGTTGGAGATGTGTGTCGCTTGTAGGGATAGGATAATCTATATTTTTGAGAGTAGAAAAACATACGAGAGAGAAAAAATAATGTAGTGAGACAACAAAACATGTCACAAGAAACAAAAAATAAAGAGAAAAAGGATAACTATGTACATAGATTCATAGAAACTCACCCTTTAAAGAAATAATTCTTGAGATTAAAGAAATAATGCTTAAGATGTTGACCATGAACTAACAACTCTATGAATTATCTTGATGATGGTTGTCATGCATTTGTTACCAAATTCATTATATCCCTTTCCTCGTGGATAATAAGAGGATGAATGGGCTAGAGAGATCTCATATTGAGAACACATATAATCCAAAACAGTACTGGCCAATTTTTTTTATCCTAGTCCTTATTTAAAACTCTATTTTAAATAGATGTGCTAATTTTTAACACATTTTTCAATTCTAAACAAAATTAACTCTAGAAAGTCCTTCAAATAATGTTGTTGGCATAACTCCCAACACAAAATATTGTCAAATTGATTATATGGAAATATAAGTCCCCTACCCTATAAGCAGGGACTAAAATAATAAAATAATAATTTCAACATGTGAAGAGTTGTTTAGAAAGGTCATAGTGAAGTATAGTATAATTGATATTGTTTAGACTCATATTTAGAACCCATCAAGATAACACAATATTATGAATGGTTGTGAATATTCCAAATAATAATATGTAATTCCATTTCATTATTGCAACATGTATCATATTTAATTGCACTTATGCATTAAATGAAAGAGTAAATGTGTAGTATGCAAGTATACTTCATACTATTTTCCATCATTTTTAAACTATGCATTACAAACTTATTTTGTATGGCCAACACATATCATTGACCTTGATGACACAAGGACACCATTGACTATGCCATGTCAAAATTACATAATATATAATTAGTGGCGTGAAAATTCCTAATGCAAAACATGGAGCAATACTTGAGGTCTATGTAATAAAATCGTAAATAATATCTATAAGAACTACATGCATTATTTGAATAGGGAAACAAGACAATAAGTTTCCCACAAAATTAAACATGGAGTAGAAAACCACCTATGCCAAATTATCCTTGGTCACAAGAAACAAACAAAGGAAAACATGATTCTTTGCAAAAAAAATAAAAATACTACTATATATTTTAGACACTCCATTTTATTGGAGTTATGCAAAGAATAAAAAACCAACTCATACAACACATTTTCCCAACAATATAGCCTTGAAAGAGAGCTTAAAACTATGCATGCATGCAATATCCCCCATACTATCTTGCACTTTACATACGAGGCATTTGGCAAGGTAACAACAACACAAACATTTACATAAACCTCTTGACCAAGCAGCATTAAAATAATTTTAGATAATTTTTAATTCACAAACCCTCTGAGGCAAATCAATTATCCAATTATATTTAAAAGAAAAAACAAAAGAAAAAATCGAAAAAACTAACAATATTTGAGAGTATGTACATAGATTTTCATAGGAGACAAATGTTCCAAGGTTAAAACAGTAATAGAGCTTTGAAATATTTCGTTCCACGCTATTCAATAATAATTAATTTTTGAATAGTTGAGGGAAAAATATAACTCCACAATTTGACATATGGAATGTAACTAGCAGATTGATTTATCCTTGCAGTTTTGTGAAAACAATAATTTAACAACATTATTACTTCCCCTACATGACTTCATTATGATTTTTTGCATTTTGAATTGATGCTTATTAGGGCAGTTGCAACTATAATGTGTGGCATAAATCTTCTTTTGCTTGTGTTGTGATTGATGTCCATGCTCTATTGAAATGCTCTAATTCTACCACACAATGCAATGACCAGGTGTTGTTTGACAAACTACTAAGAAAAAATGATGCAAATTCTAAATGCACAAATCTAAGAGATAAGAACAACCCACAAATTGCTTTGAATAAAAGAAAGCAAAGAAAATCTAGAAGAATAGCACGATTAGAAGTTACACAGATTTGAGTAGGAGTGAAATATTTTTAAGGTCTACACAATACTAATGCTTGAAAATATTTTACTATGCGCTGCCCAAAGACAACTAATATGCAATTCAATGATTAACAAGTAAATTCTTTATTCATATATGTACATTGACAAACATGAGAACAACAAAATATAGACTTGTTTGGACGATAATATGTCCATGTTTTCTACCTGGCTGGTTTATGGCTTAGTAGCATTAGCAATAGGAAAATGCAGCAGATGTTATGTACCTAGTTTGTGCACTGTTGCAATGAATATATTTTGTACGTGTTATACCAATGATCTCTAGATTCTGTAATGCAAACTACCTGCAAATAAATCATATTAAAGGAAGCAACATGGAAGAAAAGCCACAAGAATCATGGAAAAGATTCAGTTGCTCTCCGTCTACCTCACCCAGCGTCCAAGCAGGCCACCTGCATATACATTTGCCCCTCATACAATATATATATATAGTAGAATCTAAAATATAGACATTTGAATGAAGAAATAAAAGTCAATATCTGTTTTTCAATATTTTTTAAAATACTTTTAAATCTGAAGAAAGGAAAACATTATAAACTCCAAGTATTTTTCAAGGCACAACTCCCAACACAAACTATTGCCAAACTGATTATATGAACACATTAGTCCTCCGCTTTATAGGCGGTTACTAATAAATGAAGACAAATTATGCGAAGTCCATATAAAACAGAACTAGGGTTATAGGAGAGAACCTCGTTATGAGAGCGGGCTGATAGCAATTGCCTGATAACAGGCAGACTGTAACCATTTAAACGTTGTCAAGTAGGCCTATTTTATCTAATGATAGCAGTTGGCTGATTACAGGCGGACTATGAAGACCTAGTCAACATTCAAATATATTGGAATAAAAAGAGAGATAGTCGTAGGTTGTTGGTAAAAAAATTCTGTAGAGGAAAATAAGCAAATAAACAATTTATCTAGGTCCAGATAACACGGAAGTTGTGGGAGCATAGGACAGCTCAGATGGGACGAGAGATTGCTGACAAGAAGCAACTGTTGACCCTGTTAACGCGCCTGGAACATCATTAAACGTGTCTGTTAAACCCTCCAGTGCCTTCACCACAGTGGACATCGCTGGTCGCCTGGTAAAATTGTCCTGTACACACCACATTCCCACTTTTAACAATTTAACTGCCTCCTCTTTTATGCCTGTTCCCTCATCTTCATGTCCGGGATAGACCAAATCTGTTAACCTCCCTTCCTCTGCCTTAACTTGTAACAGTGAAAATAACCTGTCCTCTGAAAGTTCTCGGCCTCGTTTTCCGCTTACTATCTCTATCACCATGACGCCAAAGCTAAATATATCTGCCTTCTCTGTGATACGCATGTTCAACAACTCAGGTGCCATATACCCTGGCGTCCCTCTCATCATGGTTATCACCTCGCTTTGCTCTCTGTTGATCAACTTTGCCAAGCCGAAATCTGACAGTTTCGCATTGAAATTTTGGTCCAGGAGAATGTTCTGAGGCTTGATGTCGAAATGTATTATACGTTCTTGACATTCTTCGTGTAAATATGTTAATCCTCTTGCAATATCAAGAACTACTTTTGATCTAGTGTTCCAGTCCAGCAAACGTTGATAGCTCTTGTTAAAAACTATCCATTTATCCAGAGATCCATTTGCTAAATGCTCGTATACAATGGGATTTTTGAGCACAGAAGCCCTTCAGTCTTACCAAATTAAGATGATAGATTTTCCCTAGCGTTTCCACTTCTGCCCGGAACCCCTTTTGTCCATGTCCTGCTCTGTCAAGGCGCTTCACTGCTATCTTTGAGCCGTCAGGCAGAACGCCCTCATAAACTGAGCCGAATCCTCCGCTGCCCAACTTAATGCTAAAGCCGTTTGTAGCGTCTTGCAATTCTTGGAATGAGAACCGCAACGGTAAGCCTGCAGGCCAATCTACATGATCATCCTCACCTTCATCTTCATCCTTTTCTTTCTGCTGTCTGCTATTATGAGACTTCTTTATCCACGCCCACAATGAGATAAACAGAGCTAGTGCTCCACCCACAGAAGCACAAATGATGACGACAACGAAGAACTTAATACGCTTGCGACTTGACTGGATTTTAATATAAGCAGTGGAATTGTAAAACTCATCGACTGGACTGTTAGTTTTCATACAATAGATATTGGACTCTAGATAGCAATAACCACTAGAAAAATTGGTCCCGTACCTGAAAAAAGCAGCTTTGCAAGAGCAGTTTCCGAGGCAAAGGTTTTTACATGCATCTCTTGACACCAACCCTGGCATGGAAGAATTTTCATTACGATAAGTAAAATAGGAAACGTGCTCCAGTTCCAAAAAGTGATGACCTTGGTGCCTACTTGACTCTGAGCACACCAGAGGAATATGCGGAACACATCCTAAATTGGGTTCTGTGGCATCAATCGGCTTAAAAGCATTGCCATCTTTTGGACAGCTGCACTGACCATTTGTGCAAACACCATACTCCCCGCATGGTCTTGGATAATCGCACTCAGCCACTGATTTTATGAAGGGTGGCAAATAGGCGGTGGAAGATCTTCCTGCTATTTCTAGGACCGAGCAAACCCTGACATGTCCCTCTGAATCTAATTTAAAGTAAAGGAAGCTTTTGGGTACCGATAAATTTGCTGATGGCGATCGTCCTCCTTTAAAATATATTTGGAATGACTGTTTGTCTAACTGGATATAAGATACCTCTACACCTGTTCGTTGCGTGGGATATCTGAAATACATTTCAGCAGGTGCAGGGGCTGTAAACCCAGCTAAGCTATCGTGAAGAACGGTACAGTAGAAGTGACCTTGGCTTGTATTCTTAGGAGAAATGTTTGCAGTAACCTTCTGTCCCACCTTTAACTTCTGCCCTGGCAGCAGGGTATCAGTTGGATAATCAAAAGACTGCCAGATGATTCCACCGGAGGTGTTATAGAGCACAAGGTTCCCAGATTCTTCTATCGCCATCCTTTGAAAATCTCGGGTGGATGTATTTGTAGACCACAGGAAAGTGCCATCTAAGTTCCTTAACACAAGTTCTCCTGTCGACGTTAGTGTTAAGGTTGCATCTTCTTGCACCACCTGGTCTCTATTTGAACTCCACACCATTTGCATATCGAACAGCCTACCATTAGTGTCGTGGACAACAAAGAAAATTGCAAATAGGTAGCCTGTGTCACAAGGACTGCCATAGCAGAAGAATCCACATCCAAACTGTAGATTCATATTATTATATGAAATATTGCTGCTCAGAAGAATCGGTCTGACGAGTGCATCTTCGTAAACTGACGGTGCCAGGAAATGTAGAGACCGAATATTGTTGTTCCAAGTTCTGCTTCCATAGGCAGTTGCTGAAGTAATAGCAAGGCTCTCCGTAAATAGTGAGAACGATATAAGGAAGAGTGGCAGAAGTAGCGAAATTAGAGCAGAAGAGGACGAAAAACAGTCCGTTGTTATCATTTTTCAGAACAGCAGTTATGTTCAAGAGAGCGAGCACAGAAAAATAACGCGCTCCAATGAAAGAATTTGAAATTACAGAGATTTAATGCCAATGAATAGGAAAGGCAGGGCTTAGGGTTAAGCATAACTTCAAGTTCAAAATAATCAGCGATATTGAAGTCAAAGTCTCGTGGATACCCTTAAGTAACTATCAAAGCGAAAAAAAGGAAAAAAGCAAAATAAGACCCGAAATCTACAGCCATACAAAATCTTCGAGGACCCTATGACAAGTACATGATCCCCATCAAATAAATTTGCAATGATTTCACTGGACTATGGCAAGTGCATGTCAGATTATTATTTTTATTCCACGTAGAATTAACACCTGTAAGGGCCGAAGAGAACAGATATGCTCAGCGAAGCATACGTGATAGAGACTCAGAGAGAAAATAAACACTTTTGTTTTGTGCATATTCTGTGAGTCTTGCGCCTTCGAGCTAAACCAATGTTTTATGTAGACAATTAAATAAATTAATAAATAATTATTATATATTTGTCTTAAATAAATTCAGCAACAATTAATTAGACAAGATGTACATTTGATCATATTTAATTGAAATCAAAAATAAATTTTAATTAAATAGTAAATATGATCAAATGTGTATTTAGATGTCTAAATGGATGATCCATAAATTTTCATAGTTTTATCTCTTATTAATACTTTTCCTTAGACAATCAATTTTCTTTAATTAGTCATTAATGAATTCTTTGCTAGTAAATAAGAAACCATTATTTTTCTTGTTAAACAAATTTTGATATTTTCTATAGTATAGATGTAAGATTTATATCTTTAAGATGTCTCAAACTTATTTATCATGAATATCATTGGTCTAAAATTTGAGGTGTTATCGAGGAATTTTTAGGAATTATAGACTTTGTTTGAAATATTATAAACAATGAGAGCATGAAATATTATAGTTCATTGTGAGTTTGGTACATTTATAAATTCGAAGTTAGTGCCCAAAAAAATGACCAAAGAACATGTCATATGTTATGGTTCAACTTATAATGGGTCTTGAGTGTGTAGCTTAGATTAGTAATGTGTGATTCAATATTCTTTTAAAGTAATGTTTGCATGAGTTAAATATGAGATTTGTTAAGTATTGTTATTGTGGGTTGTATATGTGGAAATTCGAGTCATATATGCACATTAGATTCAATAGGATCAAATCAATAATCTTTGACATAATGCAATGATTAATCTTACCTAAAGACATAATTTTATAGATAAGGTGTACAGATATTTGTCTTTATAAATTGAATATTTATGTGGCATTGCTTCAGTTGACTATTTAAGATGAATATTGAAATGAAATACAACTATTAATGGTTATAACACTTATTCTTTTTGCACCATTTTGAAAGGGTTATTTGAGTTATTTCTCTATGAAAAAAAGGTATTAAGAATTGATTGGGAGATATGTTGTGTAATTAGTTCTATGAGTTCATGTGATAGTTATGGACAAATATAATTAATTCCATTGTTTTTGTTTTTATTTTATTTGTAAGACTAAAATATTGGTGAAGAAATGTAATAGTTAGTCTTACCTTGATATGGGTTAGGATGATTAAATAGTCAATTTGTAAAGGAAATTGGAGTTTTTAGACACACTTCTATCATAGTATAGCTATCATGGATCAAATTTATCCATATTACGAAGTATATATTTGAAATGAAGGAAAATAGGTTCACCTTAATGAAACAAGATGATGAACCAATTTCCACTTTATTTCATTCAATATGTAAGCAATAAGGTGTATTTGAGTTACAAAATAAAACTTAACCCAAATACCATTCAAAAGGAAAGTTTTAAGAGGGTCAAATGCTATGTACTTGTTGCAAAAAGTGTTTTTTTGGGACTCATTGAGGACTCAATTGCCTTATGGTGAATGGGTCCGAGTCCTAGCTAGGGTTTTGGAAAATCAATTTATAGGTTCTGTTTTTCAATGTTTGCACTTCTAGATCCTAGTCGAAGACTATTTGAAACCCGAAACAAATTTGGTAACTTAGCTTTTGTGATCTTGCAAGAAAGATGAAAAATTTGACAACTTTTCTCTTCACTTGATCTTCAACCTAAAACCCACAATCACACATCCAAGGAGAAGATAAATGTTGTTTTGTTAGGGAATAGGGGTTTCCTTTGTCAAACCCCATTTTGGTAATTAAACCTTGTAATGAAACAATGCATAAAGAAATGATGAATACAAAATAATATGTAACAATTCATCTAACCTAGTTGAAACCTTGGATTGTAAATCTAAAACTTAGCATGAAATGGCCTCAATGAGTGTAGATCTTGATCATGAACCTTGATGTGAAACAATTCTTGAATTTGATCTTCAATATCACATCAATACATTAGCTCAACAACATGCATAATGCAATCCATCTTTGACATGATAATTGGAATCTTGATTGCTGCAATAATCTTCTACAAATCTTCCCTTGAATGCCTTAGAAATGCTCTTGAATTCTCTTGATCTCATAACCTTGCTATTAGGATTTGCTGATAAAATTTACTAGGTAAAACTATGTGAAATAGTCTTATATTTATACATAACTTAAGATTAAATCCTAAAATTCAAATATCACAAGCCAACATCAGATCTAGGATTTGAAATCATTAAAATACCGTGAAAAACATATCCTAAGGGGGGTCCTAGGTCTAAGTGAGGACCCATTCAACATGTTGGAAATGGGTCCTAGCACACTTAACTAGGACACACTTATGAGATTGTGAAATATTATGTAAAAATATGGTCTTAGGACTTAGTGAGGATCTAGTCACCATGTGGCGAATGGGTTCTAGGTCACTAGCCTAGAAAACACACCTAAAATTATGTGTTGTGTATTGGAATTTATGAATGTCAGCTTTTATCCCTCAAAATTTGTAATTAATCAGGCTTGGATTTGAATTAAAGGGGCCAATTAAGGCAAGTTAACCTCAATTAATTAATAAAGCCCTAGATTAGTGTGAAAGTGTAAAGATACACTTTACAACACCCAAAATAAGGCACAATTAGTCCATTTTATTAAGAAGGTTCTTAAAATTAATGTGAATGTGTAAAATAGATTACAACACTAAATGAAGGAATTTAATTAAGCTCATTTTGATTATTAATTATTCTCAAATTTTAAGTGTGAAAAAGGGATTTTCAACACTACATTTAGCACCCATTTTAGTGAGAGGAAGAACTTCCTTCAAACTCCCACTAAAGTAGACATTCAAGAGGGGTCCAAGTGTACCAATGTGGATGGTATAGGATGATAAAGATGAAGGAGGGTGATCAAGCCCCTAAGATCCAAGATCATACATCAAACCAACATAAGTACAAAGGGACACACACAAGGTGTATGATATGCGGAAGCACAACAAGGTACATAAACATACAATGTCAAAGACTAAAAGCATGAAAAAACAAAAACAAAAAGAAGGGGGTGGATCAAGCTTCGACTATTTTTCCAACTCGATGTGGAGAAAGATTTTGCTATTTGTCCAAAAGCATGTGCACACTCTGGGGTAGTGGAACCTCAGGCTCTCTAGTAGGTGAGTTTTTCCAATAGGTAGCATAGTGAGAAAGTCATGCCTCTTTTTTGGATTCTCATTGTCCTTACCATACCAAAGCTATCCCTTTGATAACTTCAATAGGTACCTCAAAATAAAACTTCAAGGTTGCAAGTAAAGGTTTTTGTTCAACATGACTTTGCTTAGCTCATGTAAGCTCTCTTCTTAGAGAACATTGTGCCTATCGTCTCCAAGAAAGGACAAGTCAAAGAAATATCATGCTCTTGGAGAAAATCAAACCCAATAACTCCACCAAGAAAAGGATGCATCACAAGAATGATGAAAATCACACAAAGAAATATGAGTGTTGATGTATGCCACCACTTTAAAGTGATTGTGAACACCATTACTGTGAGAAATCTACTTTAAATTAGAATACAAAAAATCTTATTCAGAAGGAACTATGCCAACTCATATGTTCCCAAATGAAACTACATCATGAATAATGGGTTGCCCCAAAAATGAAAATTATACTAAACACAGTATGTCACATGTGGGCCAATGTAAGGCATGCATTCCACATCCGAAGCTTGCTCTTATATATACAAGGAAGGTGGCCAACTATCCAAAAGAGACAATCAACAAGTGCCATACGAGGAAAAGTCTACCTAAGCCATTGGCCCCACTTAGTGCAAGACAAGGATGAGCTAAGGTGATTGATGAGAAACATGAAAATTAGTTTCAATTAGAGGAACTAGGTCATTCAACACAAGGAAGAGCACCGCAATCCTTAAGATTTTGAATTTTATTTCCCAAAGCATTACATTCATTAGTAGAATGACCATGAACTCTATGATATGCACAAAATGAATTCTTGTAGTAAAATTTATTTCTTGCTCTTGAAGGGAGAGATATTAAATGATCTTGGAGGAGTCTTGAAAAGATAATTTCTTGATCAATAGTAGAAGATGTTCCTTTATTTTGTGATAGAGATATCTATTGCTGAGTACAAGGTTTCATACTTACACAAAAATCTTTAGATGGTGAGATTTTATACTCTTCTTTAAAGGAAGGTGTAAAATCTATCAAACTCTAATCTCTACTAAGAAATTTATTAGGAGTGCTTTGTGTGAGGAAATTAATGTTAAGCATATACTTGTTTGTTTGTTTCGTTTCTTTTGAAGGACAATAACCAAGACCACTAGTTTCTAGTAGTTCAACATGCACTAATATTAAAGTTGGCTTAGAAGAATCTTTTGTAAGAGTGTTGATATTGAGTGAAGGATTTTTTTTTTCTTTCTATTTACAATAAACAAGACCACTAGTTGTTTCTTGTGTGTTAGGCTTTATAGGGACACAAATACCTTGTTGTCTAGCACCAAATCCTTTTCCACTATACCCAAGTTGTTTCATAAGTTCATAACCTCTTCCATAAAGCTTTTTCATTTCTTTTGGATTTGGTGGTTGTTCATTGTCAACTTCAAAGTTTTTTGTGTAATTATCTTCTTCTAATGTGTTTGAAGTGGATGCTTTCAAATTTTGTATTGACATAACCACTTTTTCTTTTCCCTTGTCAAACTCTTTTGTTATGATCTTATATTCGCCCATGAATGTTGGTGTGAAATATAAGGAACCCCAATCATCTTCTAACAACATAGTGACTTCATCATTGTTCTTGTGTTCTTCTTCCTTCGCCACTTCCACTTTTGTAGTTGATCTCGATGTTTTCAAAGGATCTCATCCTTCTTTCTTAGTAATCAAACAACTTACAGGTTTAGGATCGACAAGTTGAGTGTGTAAAATTTGTTGTCATAGACGTACTTCTTTTTATGGTGAAGGGTAGAAGGAAGCCTATTCATTACATTTCCATGGCCCTCCTAAGAGAAGATTATATGAAAGATCATGAGACATAACATGGACCAGATTTTGTAATAAGACCTTTCTAACTTTAATAGGTAAATTGATGATTTCAAGCAATTTTTTTCCTATGTTATCGAATGCATGGATAAACAAAGATTCAAGAAAAATATCACTCTTATCCATATTAATCTTCTCCAAAAGGCTCACATTACACACACTAAGTTTTGGAGTTAAAATGACACTGAGGGGGGGGGGGTGAATCAGTGTCTTAACAGATTTGACCAACTTTCACATATTCAAAAAAATAGCTTAGATTTGATCTCAATATTACTCTGATTAATGCATTAATGATTTGAATGTAATCATTCATAAACAAAATTGAGAAAAGTAATAATCCCAATAGTGAACCGAAACAACAATAATAAAGAAAAATAGTGAGCACACAGAAGAACAAAGAGACACGAGATTTTTCCAAGTGGAAAACCCTCTTGGGGTAGAAAAACCACTCCTAAACTGCCTTACTGGCTTAATCTTCAAAAACCACTTTTAACAAAGCCTTATAGGCTAATTTTTGAGCACCAACTCAAGAAGCACCAACCCCTTATTTTGAAACACCAATTTCAAGGAGCACCAACCCCTCAAATCATTTTTAGAACAATAACAATATCAGAGGATATCTCTATTTTCTATTAAGCTCAAGAGACTCAACTCTCTTATCTACCTAATACTCTAAGAATCCAACTCTTTTATTACATAGTTTTCCAATACATCTTTTGATACCACCAAAATAACTATCTTTTAGAATTATAGGCCAACAACACCTTCATAGTTTTCAACACTGGTTTTTATATATATTTCAAGTATGTTTGTTATCAAGAAATCTTCAAAAGGAATTTTTCATAAGATTCTGAAACTCTCTTGCTATTTTTAGAATCTGAAGCTGGATAATGATGATCTATAGATGATGGTAAAAATCAGAGTAATGCATATCCAGAGAGCTTTAATTTCTGCGTAGAGTCAGGAGATTTCAAATTGTAATTGAAAGATTTTCATCAAAGCCATGGCTGCCCACTAACATAAAATCATAACCTCTAAAATCTTAGAGAATATCTTGCCAGAGATTCGATACCAACCAAAGATTTTTGCATGCAACTATACTTAGAAAAATCCATGCTAGCCATAGTGTATGAGTCTTCGTTAATCATTCATTGAGACAACAGCCACCACGTGTTCTTTGTGATTTGCTATGACCTTATGCAAACTATGTTTCTTTTTCCTTATTTTCTTTTGCTGTGACCTAGTGAAGTTGGGAAGACCTTTCACAGACCACATCAAGTTTCACCGAAGGCCCTTTTATCTCTTATGTGTCGCTGTGACATTCTGCTATCGAGGAGACATTTTGTAGATGATGCTTTGTTTTACCGAAAGTCTTCCTTTCATCTGGTGTCACTGTGACAATCCATAATCAGGGAAACATTTTGTAGAATTCATTGTGTTTCATTGAAAGACTTAAACCTTATCCATTCTGAGTCACTGTGACAAAAAAAAACTCTCATCGAGATGTGTCCTTCATCCACCTTTGCCAAGACAATTTGTAGTTGGGGTGACATCTTGTAGAGCATCCTGTGTCTTACCGAAAGCCCATGTGATCATTCTGGTTTGCTGAGACAAATCAATACCTATGCCGAAGGAAACTTTATTGCTAGTCATTCATCCCTCTATTTGTCACTGTAACCTTCAACCGTCAGAGAGACATCTTGTAGATAAATCTTTATTTTGCCTAGAGCCCTCATGAACAAACTTGTTGCCGTGACATATTGCTTTTAAGGAGAGCTCATGTAGATAACTTCGTTATACCAAAAGTCACCCACCATATTGTGTATCGCTAAGACAAGTCAGATCTTATGCCAACAAAAACCTTTGTGTTCCATCGGCAAGACCAGAGGTCACTCGCCAAGACCTCACACTGAAAACCCTAACTCTTACTGAGATGTATACCTTCATGTTGTCAGTCGGTATAAGAATTCAACCTCGCCAAGACTTTCTTCGAACACATGAGTCATACCAAAATGTTCCTTTTGTTTTATGTATTGCCAAGACATATCAATGTCAGGGAGACCCCTCGGAGAGCACACTATGTCATACCGAAAAAACTTTATACACTGAAAGTTGTTGTGACAATACCAACCTCTCATCAAAATCCCCTCAAGACTTAGTCGCCAAGACTTGACGGGTTCACTATGACATTACTTCAATGCTACAAGAATCTCGGTGAAATAACCCATTGCATAAAGTTGGTGAGACACTACAGAGTCATTATAACATTTGACCGAAGCAGTAACCTTATGCCGATAAGATATTCAGTGCATTGGCCGGTGAGACAAAAAAATCTTTGGTGAGACTATATATCGAATACATTATGTTTGGCCGAAGCGAAACCCCAGATGTGATGTCAGCGAGACAAAACCACTTCGCTAAGACCTATTCCGATACCACTCAGTTATGCCGATGGACCTCCATATGCACTAGTTGTGGAGACATTTCAAGTTCGATGAGACACTACCCTAATAACAAAACTCCTATCAAAAAGTTCATCCTTGGTCGCCAAAACCACGTGAATGTCTCATTGATAGATGTCCACATGCATATGGTCAGTGAGACATAACAATTTTGTTGTGACCCTTCACCGAAGCCTTAAACTCATGCCGATATATAAATTTTCAATGATGGTCGATGTGACATACCAATTTCACAGTGACTTCATACTAAAGTAACATTTCTAGCTAAAGTGAATCTTTAATATGCCAGTTGCCAAGACACAAAGCACTTGATGAAACAACATGCCAATAGGGATTTCTTACGTTGATGAACCACCTCATGTATTAGTCGATGAGACCCAACTCATTTGGTAAGACCTCTCAGCGGTGAACACAACTCATGTCGATAGACCTTTCCACTGTTGACAAGACCATGTGAATGTCATGCCAAAAGCTGCCTGTATTTAAAATCAAATCATTATGACATCAAAAATGTCTTGCCAATAGGCAAAATAGACATTTTAAAATGGATAGGAGAGACCTTGCCATTCTCACGCCGATATGTTATTTTTTGTCACCAGAGACTACACAAAGCTCAAACTGATCAGTACCATAAGATATTAAAATTTTGAATGTAGACTGTCCACTAAATGCCAAGACAAGTAAACCATATAGACAAAACTGTACCAAGATAAAGCATGAGAAACTAATCTGAAACTGTCAACAAGTAGAATCAACTAAAAGGGATTTTGTCATCAAGGAAAAACCATATGATCACAACTGAGATCCAACATTAAGGGCTAAACCATTGTCAATAAGGGTTCTCTTTATCCCAAGTCAATTAACATGGGCTATTATCATGAAAGCTTCATTTTGTTTTTGCACTTCTAATGGAGATAACTCATATTGACAAAAAGTAATGTCTAAGTTGATCAGCGTTACGGTTTAAATTTGGGCTGCCACATCATTTGGTTGAACATTAGGAGGGGTGGAACTTGTTGTAAAGCACTTTGAAGCATGTTATGATAACTAGGTGAGGATTGAATGAGGTTCCATAAGGATGTCTTAGTAGGAGTATTTTTAAATTGTTCAAAAATATCATACTCCTTTTGACAATGTGATGGAAAAAAAGGAGCACTAGGAAAGATAGGTTGAGGCAATGAGAGGGATATTGGGGTTGTTTGTCTTGGTTATAGATTATTCCTAGTTTTATATGTATGAGCAATAATATTGTAACTTGGTTACTGTGAAACATTATCATTATCAATTTTCCTTTTAGGTGGTTCTAAGATAAGAATAGGTTTATTTTGAACTAATGGTTGTTGTGTAGGTGGGTAAATGATAAGTTGAGGCTTAGGAAGTCCAATGATTAAATAATTTGTAGGAGGTCTAAGAATTAGAGGACTTGAGGGAGTCCTAATGTTCATAACCTCAATACACTTATCCTTATTTTCATGATTTCTTAGTGAAGGGGATTATAGTGTCACTTCATCATCTTCATCTAAGGAAGGAACATCACTATTGTTTGAAAGACATGTGTCAAAGTTCTCATTTCCATCCACCATGCTATCTTCCCTAGTAGGAGTGTTTTTAGGAGAGATACAAACTAGATGTTCATGACATTCAAAGGTTGTTTCTTCTAAAATAACTTCATCACAAGTAGGGGACTCATAAATGGTTGGATTGTCTTGTTTATCTTGTATCAAATCATTCTCACAAATAGGATAAATAGGTAAAGTAGTATTAGGGTATGTGTCAACGGTCTCATCTTTTTATCCAACAATGTCTCTCCTAGTAGGAGAGGTAGGGGAAGAGAGAAAAATAGGATTCTCATAACTCTCATTGATTTGATCTTCTAATTCCAAAATATCTTTGTCAGAAATAGGAGAGATATTGGGAGAAGACCAAATCTGATTGAAGTATGATTATCCACCATTGTATGCTCTTTCACTAAAGCATTCTCATAAGTGTTAAGGATGAAATTTTTCTTTGCATGTTTATAAAGGTAAGATACTAACATTGTGTGTCCAAAAATGAAAAGTAATTCTAACCATCTTATAAAAAATATTGCAAGAATGTAGATAATGTATATTCAAAGATGAAAAGTACTTTTATCCATTTTATGCAAAGCTTCAAAACTACAAACAATGTGTACCCAAAGATGAAAAGAAATTTTATCAAAATTATGTAAAGCTTCATGAATGTAAACATTGTGTATGAAAAAGTGAAAGTAATTTTATCCATATTATGCAAATTTTTAGAAATGTAAACATTTTCATATCTGATGACTTTTGCTACTAAATTTATTTTGGAAAGATTTTAAAAATGACTACACTAAATGGATGATTTTGACATGGATGCATAAAACAAAATTTCATGAAACTTTCTAGACTAATACTACAGGCTACCAACAAGCCTAGGAAGTACCAAAAATCACTAGAAAGCTTAGAAAAGTTGGTTTTTGTAGGCCTCCAAGGATTCATTTGCCTAGTGGTGAATGGATCCTAGTATGCTTTTCTGGGAAACTCTGAATCTAATATTGAAGCTTAGGAACTATGAAAACTTGCTACCTATGTAACCCTAACAAAGATTCATTCACCCTATCGCAAATGGGTCTTGGTAAATGATTTTTTAAATTTAAAAAATGAAAATTTAAAGTGATTAGATGTGTTTTTCATTTTAGGTTTCAAATTGTAACTTCTGTAACATAATTTTCTAGAATTTGGTGTTGAAATACAAGTGCAAGGAAGGACAAAAGATGAACTATATGAAAATTTTTGAAATACAATTTTGATCCAATTTTTGAATATGAATGGTGAAAATTACACTAATATGCAAACACTATGCAAAATTAGTCTAACATTATGCAATTTTTGTTAAATTTTTAGATTTAAAATGAATGTAAAATGCAAATTTAGACCTAAAATACAATTCAAACTAGTACAATTTTGAAAACCCTAGATGAAATGCAAACTAATGCAAATCCTAGATCTAGTGTTTTAATGCACTCCAAATTAGAAAATTTATAGTGTAAGATTGTTAGGTTGCCAAAATGAAATGAAGGAAAATAGGTTCACCATAATGAAACAAGATGATGACCCAATTTCCACTCTATTTCATTCAATATGTAAGAAATAAGGCATATTTGAGTTACATAAATCAAACTTAACCCAAATTCCAGTTAAAGGCAAGTTTTAAGAGGGTCAAATGTTGTGTACCTATTGTGAACACTACTTTTTTGGTCCTCGTTGATGACTAATTCTCCCTATGTAAAATGGATCCTAGCTAGGGTTATGGAAAATCAATTTTTGGATTCTATTTTTAAATGTCTACACTTCTAGATCCTAGTAAGAGATTGTCGAAAACCTAGAAAAAAAATTTGTAGCTTAGTTTCCATGATCATGCAAGAAAGATGACAACTTTAATAACTTTGCAACTTTGACAAATTTTCTTTCCATTTGATCTTCAACCGAAAAACTACAATCACATGAAAGGAGAATAAAAATGTTGTTTTGTTAGGAAATAGGGGTATTCCTTGGTCAAAACCCATTTTGGTAATTAAAACTTGTAATGTAAAAATGCATAAAGGAATGATCAATGAACAATAATATGTAACAACTCACCACACCTTTTTGAAACCTTGGATTGTAAGTCTAAAACTTAGCATGAAATGACATCAACAAGTGTAGATCTTGATCATGAACCTTGACGTGAAACAATGCTTGAATTGGATTTTCAATGGTATATCCACACATTAGCTCAACAATGTGAATGATATAATCCATCTTTGACATAAAAATTGGAATCTTGATTAGTGAAATAATCTTCTACAAATATTTCATTGAATTCCTTAGAAATTCTTTTGAATGCTCTTGATCTCATAACCTTGCTACTAGGACTTTCTCATAAATTTTGCTAGGTGAAACTAAGTGAAATAGCCTCAAATTTATACATAACTTAAGATTAAATCTCAAAATTCAAATATCACAAACCAAGATCAGATATAAGATTTGAAATAACTAAAATACCACCAAAAACATATCCCAAGGGGTTTCCTAGGTCTAAGTGAGGACCCATTCACGATGTGGCAAATGGGTCCTAGCACACTAAGCTAGGACACAGTTCAAGGATTGTGGAAAGTTATGTAAAAATAGGGTCCTATGACCTAGTGAGGACCCATTCATCATATGGAAAATTGGTCCTAGGTCACTAGCCTAGGAAACACACCTTCTAAAATTAAGTGTTATGTATTGGAATTTATGAATGTTAGGTTTTATCCCTTAGAATTTGCAATTAATTAGGGTTGGATTTGAATTAAAGGGGCCAATTAAGGAAAATTAACCTCAATTAATTAATAAAGCCCTAGATTAGTGTAAAAGTGTAAAGATACACCTTACAACACCCAAAATAAGGCATAATTAAGTCCATTTTGTTAAGAAGGGTCACAAACTTAATGTGAATGTGTAAAACACATTACAATACTAAATCAAGGAACAATTAAGCTCATTTTGATTATTAATTATTCTCAAATTAAGTGTCAGAAAGGGATACCTTTTTGGACACTACAATATTTATTATCACTTAGTTATCTTGTAGATCATTAGTAGATTATAAGAATATGAAAATTGATTGAGCTATAAAAACAACACCCATGAGCGTTATTCTAATGTGATATCAAATTCATTTACTTAATTATTGAATTCTTTACCTATTATATAATGTAAATGTTTAAATATCATTTTACTATCAATTTTAGTGTCATTTGAAACCAAAAAATGAGTGAAATAAAGTAACTTAGAACCAAATTATTTTGATTTCAACTTTTGATAAATAGGACTTATGCTTGATACAATTAGTATTGCATACAAAATTTAACGAGGTTAGTAGTGATATATTAATGATTTGATTGAATAGTCTAAGACTACTTATCCATTTCATCTTTACATAGTTATCAATTAATATCTATATGAAATTATTTTACTTATATCAATAATTTTTAATGGAGTACATTACAAAAAGCAAGGGATCTCGGGTACTTCATTGTAAGTTAAATCCATGCAAACTAATAATTAGAAATTGAATTTATTTTTTATAAGAAAATACCACCAACAACCATTATTATCTTGTTGGATTTTCATGAAAGTCATACTCCTTCCTAGATAGGTCATAGGAAGTACTAATTTTATGTGCTATCTAACACTAAAATTATAATCTATTCATGTTTTATATGATGAGAGGTTTTATCATATGTATGAAGGTTTGGTTAGTATCTAAGGAACTTTTCGATTATAGCTATTTTGAAGTATGTTTGTTATTATACTAAATTGATACTATCATTTGTAATGTTGTGTTAAATATTTGTTTTGGTTAAATTTTTAGTCATTAAAAGTGTTATTTAGTATTAGACAATGACTTTTATTCATTCAAAATAATAGCCATCAATGTGATTTCCTTAAACATTGATCTATGGTCAGTAGATATTCATTAAATCTATAATCATTGATTTAAAATATTCAATTTGATTTGATTTGTATCATATACACAATTTTTTTAGATAAGGGTGGAAAAGACACTATATAATTATATTAAGTATCAAAAGAATGATTACATTCCTCCACAAGAGTAGAGTGGAATTTCTCCCCATGAGACAAAAAAAATATATACAACCACAAGATAGCTAATCGAGTGCAACTTTGAAAGGGCTTTCCAGCTCACGAAGGAATATGGAAAAGAGTAATAACATGAGAATCATCCATGGAATGTATATAAAATTGAATTGTATTTAAAATATTTTGAGCTTCATAACATAACACCTACCACATAATGACACATGATATTAAGATGAGAAGAGAATCAAATGGATTGTACCCCATCAAAACAACAACCATCAAACTAAATATTGAGAGAAAAGCATGATCAAGCATGATAGCATTGTGGTCAAGGAAGCCACCCACCACATAAGAACCAAAATAGAAGTTATAATTTTCTAGACCCATAGATAAAGAGAAGGAAAATATGGAGGACAAGAGATAACTTCCCGCAAAAAAAATTACTATCTCAACACACCACATAACATTTATCAACTTAGAAACAAAGATAGAGGACACCTCATGTGGAAGAGCCAAAGGGTAATTCAAGAACCAACCATGACCAACAACCCATCTAAGAGCATCTTCAACTTGAGGGAATCAAAATAAAAAAAATACTATAGAGCTTCTCCCTTGTAAAAGGAAGTGTACATCTCATATATTGAATAAAGTAGTAACTGATATTAATAAGAATAAATATGTTAACAAGTTATAATCTTTTTTTATACTTATCAAGTTATTATAGTTTAATGAGCTTAGTTATTATTTTTGCAATAATATTGAGGAATTATCACCCATGTCTTCATTAAATTATATGGAGCTTAGAATTTCTAATTTTCTTTCTTATTGGATTATTATCCATCTAATTCTCCCACCTTGACATAGAGGGATCTTAGTGATTAGAATTTATGGTAAATAATATTCTAGTTAATCTAACTCTAGATTTAGAAATTGAGTATTTTATGAATCTAAATTAAGAAATAACTTTCATTTAGATTTATTAATTGCTATTAGGTTGTAATAAATTATCTTTTATGTAGATAGAGATGATAAGTTTAGAGTGTGAAAAATATATATAATTTTAAGTGACCTTTGAATTAGGACAAAGGTGGATTACTAAAAACTATAGATTCTTGCATATCTATCTCTCGTAATAGTAAGTTTTGTATATTTTGTTGCAATATATTATTTTAATTGAATAAGATGTGGCTATGAGTAGTGATGTGATGAACTATATATGTTTTTGATTAAAACAACAGGGAAGGGCCTTGATCAGATACAAAGAATCATCATAAAATAGGCCTCATAGCCAGTATTTCAAACCCACACAAAAAAAAACCACAAAACAAGCCATTCAACCAACAGTTCAAAATAAAACCTAGCCAACAAGCCACCCAAAGAGCATCAAAATAGAGAAATCAGTCTAGAGTAAAACAAAAAAAAGAAACACAACACAAAACAAGATGGCATGCAGGCCCTTTGAATACCAGGTATGTAGGCCACAAACAAAAAGAAACAATAGAAATAAACTAATCCTTTTTCTAGCTAATCAAGTCTCATTCCTTTTTAAGTAGGGCTACTTCATTACTCTAGATTTCCCCTCCTTCTCTAACATTTTCCTCCATATGCATATCTTCTTTCTAGATTGGTTCCATTCTTCATCTCATCTTCCTAATGTTAGATAGATCAAACTCTATCCTGAAGATTTCACAATTCATTATACCATGGGTAATGGAAATCAATCTATTAAAGGCATTGGTAAACCTATTGAATTTATGCTATAGAGAGTTGATCTGGGTCTTATATTGCTGGAGGGTCTTATTTAGCATTTCCTCCTTGTTCTTAGAACCAACTGTTACCTCTACCCTTTCTTTTTCTTGGTTTATCCATTTATTCTACATCTTCTTCATCTTCCTCAGAATCCTTTACCTCTCTCTACCCTTTAAAATTATCCTCTTCCTCCTCTTCACTACTAATTGGGTCTTCTCTTAGGTCCTCCTCTAAAAATACTTCCATTCTTTTAGAATCAAATCCAAGGGGTTCCTCATACATGGGGATAAATTCTTTATTTAAGGACCCATCTTCATGTTCTTTAAACCAAAAAAACTTTCCTCTAGCATTTTTGACCTTCTAGCCTACAAAATATTCTTTCTCCTTTTACAATGCTAGAGTCTTCAACATAATCATACTCCCCATTATCAATAATTTCAATGGTTACCTTCTTGGAAATCCTTAACTCATCTAGATCTAGGCCTTTTATTTTAGAGCTAGAAGATTTAACCAAATCTTTCTTAAATTTAGAGGGTGAACCATAAAGATCCTTACCAACATAAGGGATATTTAGAGTTGAGGGTTTAGCATGGGTTTTCTTTGATTGAGAGGGAGGGGTAGACTAGGTTTTTTCCATAGAAAGGTCTAGTAGTTTAGTTAAAAGAGGGTGATTATCCGTTACTAGGGAAGTAGGATCCAGGTTTCCCAAATTGAACCGATGACATGTTCTAGGGTTATTTTAGTGCAAGCATGGCTGATTATTCAAAGGTTCAATATGAAGGGGTTCCACAACATTCATAGGTCCTCAGAAAGGAGTAATGGAAGATACATGATTATAGATTCTTTGAATTAATCATTGATGGAGAGGGTGAGAGGAACCTTTAGCCTTGCCTTGTTTTAGCGAAGAGAGTAGAAAAAATTACATGTTGATTCTCTCTTTTTTCCTAATATGGTTCAAAAATGGAAAATGGTAGCCATGAAAAGTTGTGTATATACCTTCTTAAGTAAAATACTTCATGATGTGGTCATTTAACAGGCCATATGGTATTGAGAGTTTCTCACAGTCATAACCATTTTAGCATCTTTGTAGCTTCTTGTTCCCTTCCAAAAAGCTATCAATGAACATTAATAGTTGCCATTATTGACTTTGGAAACTTTCAGGCCATGAAACTCCAAGCCCATATCTTCAACAATTAACTTAGGGGAAACTGTGAAGCTGATGCTACCAATATTTACTTTATCCTCCTTCCATGAATACAAAGTCAGGTCATCATTATAACCTTTCATTGCTAGGAAAAAAGAGGTCATTATCACCTCTTCAAAGAGTTTCTAGAGTTCCAAATTTTGTCTTAGAGCCACACAAGACAAGAAAATCGACCTCTTTTTGGGTCCCCCATCTTTTTTTTGCATTCTTTAGGATTTATTTGCATCTCTACCTCAACTTTGTCGACTACATGCCAACAATTTCTCACACCTAGAATGGAAGAATAGTTATCACAAGCTCTAGAAATAAAATTGGTGTATTGAACAAACATAACCATTAAAAAATCCAGGTTAAAATAATCCTTGTTTTGGAAATCTCACCCAATAATTTTAATAATTTTATCACTAAACATCAAGGTTACTTGAATCTTAAACAAGATCATTTCAATCTTTTGAAAAAACCCAAGGACTATGTGAGATAAGCTCACATCTTTCAAATAAATTAATGCTTTTAAAATTAATCTATCATCAGGAGGATAAATGATGTGACAAACCTCTATAGCTATCATAACAGTCATTTGGTGGTCCTCCTTATTGTTACATAATGGGCCATACATGATAATATATTTAATACACATGATTTTTAAAATATTATTGCATATATATTTAGTCAAATCAATATTGTCTCCATCTTTACTATACACCACCTTAGAATGATTACACCTTAGATTATTATTTATGGCGTGCTTAGTCATTTCAAAATATTCCCTTTCTTTAATGTATACCTTCTCATTAAAGTGAAACCCCTTAGTTTTTTTTGATTTAAATACAAAGTCCTTCCTAGGCCTTTCTTCTTATCCTACAAATTGTTCCAAAGGGAGAAACATAAGATTAAATAAAGCAACACATGGCCAAAGTTTTTTGAGGGATGGCCTAGGAAAAACCACCCATTCACACCTTATTCCTCGTTCACCTTTGGCACGTCATCAAATGAGCAAGAAAATTCAACTTAAAAAGTAAGTGACAAAAGTTAAGCCATAACTTGACAACCAAGCAAGAAAAAACTTGAAACAACTGAATTAGTCATTTCATTCATTTATCTTAAAATGATTGAACTTCAAATTTTCAATTTGAAGCTTATCATCTAATACACTGTAAACTTTAATTCATTGGGGAAGGTTCTCAAAATTCTAATTTTCTCACTAAAAACAGGATAAACCCATGTTAGAAGTAGCGTTTGTTGCTTTATTCCCCTCACTAAAAGTGCATTGCAATATATATTGATCAAAGGTTTTTATCATCCTTTTAGAAACTATATATGTTATTTAAGTGATCAAATTTTATTCAATGTGGTAGAAATTAATTATTATAGTGATTAAATTTAATATGCTTCTTGGCTATTGGGTATTACACCAAATACACAAAATGAGTGATCTTTAAAAATTAAAAAATTGAAGATGTGTCACATGTAAACTTAAAAAAATATAATTTAAACTACATCCTAAATGCCCATTTAAGATATTTGCAAGTAGATGCTTCTTTAGGCTTCCATCATTTCTTCACCTAAGTGGGTGGTAGTCGATGAAGAACTAAGGAATTTGGACTCTAGAAAGGGTTACATACCCACTCATATAGTTGTATATACATGTTTAAAATGGAATTATATATATAGCATGCTTTGTCCTCTAGTAACTTGATTACATTGTTACATCATATAAAGGAAATCCATGAAATGAATAATATTTCTAGTACTCATTTATGGACGATAGTGTAAAATTTTATATTAGGTATTTCCTATAGATACAAATCTAAACCTAACTATTAGTAATATTGATAAGAATCCTCATAGTGGATTGCGATTACATTTTGTTGGTTGTTTCAAACCCAATAAAGGATATAAATTTTTTGAAACTTGCAAAAAACATTCGTACAATACCTTAGGAATATTGTGATTTTTCTGTAAGTGACTTATGACCCATTTAGTCCCACTAAGTCAATTTTTTTGGCTAGTGAATATTTAATTAATTATTAATGTCATAATTTTTTATCTTGTATTGAATGGAAACATGATTTGAATCAAGCATGTAAGCCCATTGCAAAGAAAAGCTGAAATTGTTCATGGTTAATTAATGAGTATTCAATTGAGACTATTGAATATTAATCTAGATGTAAAAATATTCATATTTCTTGTGTATAAGTATTATATAATTTTTAGTTAATCAAGTGATTGTTCATGAGCCTATTCTATTTGCATAATTTCCTTCTTGATCAGGTGGATGTTTATTATATATGTTTGAATATTTTTTCTTTTCTTTTTTAAATAAAAATATAGATGTGTGAAATTTGATGATCAAATTGTTATGTCCTAAAAGACTAGTATAGCTCTATAAAGTAAAGAGGAAATAATAATTAGAACACATAGGATATAGAAATAGATAAAAAAGAGATAAACATTGTTGAAATGGGATGCAACTTTTATTTATGATATATAGGTAGAATAATTGAAAACATACACTTGATCTTTGTTTGGATATAATATAATGTGAGTGACCTTAAAACCCCCAAAATTGTATCCTTAACTAAACTAATACTGCCAACACTTGCTCAGGTGAGAGCATTATTCAAATATGAGCTCTTTGTAATAATCAATTTTATTACATTCATTCATGGTGGCTTTATTCACTTCTTTTCAAAATTCAATTATGTCATGCTATGTACACACAATTAGAATCTATTATGCAACAAAATGATGTCATATTTTTCTCAACTCACAGTTAACCACTTTCTTTCACTATCAAGATTATCATAATTATTGTAGCCTATAATATTGTTTACAATACTCTTCTTTTGATTTGGTTTGATTTTTCATAGTGAGTCCATATAACTCACTTTTACATTATACAATTCAATAAGTCTAATCTAATAATTCTCTCATGACTTTTTATATGATATTCCACCAATTCTTATCCTAAACCACATTTAAACTTCAGCACTGACAAATCAGGACAAATGTGGAGCATCTTCAGAAATGTCCTCCACACACTTTTATTTACTAATTTCTCTCTATAGAAAGGAGTGGATGTCCAAACTAGTTATATGAATATTCAAAATTCTTTGTATTATGTACATATGAGGCATATGAATAATAATTTCCAATATCATTTCATATAGATATAATATGATTGAAAATCACAACAATAACATAAGGATTTTAATTGAGAAAAAAATCATTGATCTATGAATATAATAAATTGAAATTAAATAAAAAATAGATGAAATCTAAAACATAAAATAATCTTTTCACTCAACATAGATCAATAAAATACATATTAAAAAAGTGGGTGGTTAGGGTCTCCACATTTAATATTGTGGAGAGTCTACAACTATCGAGAGAAATCGAGCCATTTGCAAGGATGGTTTGGGATCCTATGTTAGTGTTTGTGTTGTGTTGAAGCCTATTTGTGGACACTTAAGAGGTGTAGTTGGATGTTGGGAATCAAGATGGTATTGCATAGCTAGCATGTGGAGGATCATACTGGGCATGTGGTGGCACTGATCTAGCAGGAGAAAATTATAATATGTTGGTCATTGACATCTATGCTATGGGATTGGAGGCGCATGACGACATCACCATCATTTTCCATTACTCCTTGGTCATGTCCTGTGATTACAATGAGGCAAGGTGTGATATGAAGGTGGCATTTGGTTAATTGGCCCATCTTTCTATAATCACTAAGTGATATCACACACACTTTGGGAAGGATCGAGATTGCTTCATACCAGGTTGGCTTGCATGATCCTCTAAAAACTTGTTATATTTTGGGTGCATTGGCATTTCATTTCAAGGTTGTGTAATCTTTGATTTGTCTTGTTCTGTAGCTTAGTATGGAGGAGAGGTCAAATTTTATTGTCGGATGTCTTCAAAACCCTAATGAGCATATGGATTGCCATGTTGGGATTAGACTACAAAGCATGGGTAGGAAAATGGCATTTTGTAGCCCAATTATAGACCAACACCTCAAATATATGCTCAAGAAATATGACACCCTCATATTGGTGGCAATAAAGATGGTGTTGGGCAAGGGATATATGGAGGATGAGGAGAACTATAGAGTTGGCTCCAATATTGCCTCTAGATTTCTGGAATCTCTGTTGGACATAAAGATGGCTAAGAGGGAGGTAAAACTGGTGACAAGGAGGCTCTTTTATGCAAACTTATTAGTGGGCATTTAAGAATTGATCTACATGGCTTCCATTGAATGGGCATTCCACACCCATGATGACATGCCTACTTTATGTTCTAGGTGAGGTAATAAAATATTATCCCTTTTTATTTGACTTGAAAGGTTTGGACTCTGATTGAGCATAGATAGCTCATGGTGGTCGTGGACTATCCATAAGGGATCTTCCCCTCTCAGTCAGTCACGGGTGTTAGGACTTGGCCTTCACTCTTGCAAATGGGTTTATGATTTTGGGAGTCGGGTATGTGTTTGTTTGGGGATGGGTTTAGTCTTTGGTGTATGTGTTAATTTCTCTTTCTATCTATGAATGACTATGGTGGTTGGTTGATGCTTGAGCTAGTTTTATTTCCTTCCTTTCAATATGGTATGTGGTGATAATTAGTTCTCTCACAAATTTTGGTGGTTAGGTGGGATCTATTGCTTGCAAATTTTGGTGGCTAATGGGTTTGTGACAAGAAAATTTTGGTATTCTTAGGTGATGGTAGTTGATTTTTGTTGTAGTTTTTACGAATTTGGTCTACCTACATAGTAGATGAATTATACTATTTTTTACAAATCAATATACATCTAACTTACATATAAAAAAAAAAAACATTATAGTATTTTTCAAAATACTTAATATTATATTATAAGATTATATCAACATTCAAATAGATACAATAACATTAAATTTTGTTTGAATAAATCACTAGAGTTACCCACTTGACTTTATATTTTGCTTGAATAGATCACTAGAGTAACGGAATTGACTTTATATTTTATTTCAATAGATAATTATTACATCTCAACCATGATGGGCACTAAAAGGACTCAATTGCCTGCATCGAATGAATTATGACGCAATGTAAGTACAGAGAACTTGCTGGCAGCAGAAAATTATCTTTATATAAAGCTCTATTTTGGTGCTTTTACAAAGGGCAATAAATGTTAGGAAGAGTGTAATTTTCACAGATGGTAGCATGACGTTCTCAGAAAATACCCATCACTGACTCACCACAATCCACTCACTATTCTGTGCTGAAATTCAACAAAGCCTCGCAAAAAGCATTGACTCGGGACAGCTCTATACTTTCCTAACACAAACTTGTTGCCTGTTACAATGGCTATTCATAAATATCATCTGGTTTAAGAATTGAAAGCATATTTTAATCGATAAAAATAAAATAATTATTTACTACTGACGATACATGAAATGATCCGGTGACGTTACATTAACCCCCTATCTAGAATCATTTTATTCATATAAACAAAACCCTTCAGTCCAATATTTCCTGAGAGCCCAACTGTCCACTGTATATAACTCTTATTTAATTTCAAACTGTCCACTGTATATAACTCTTATTTAATTTCAAACATCTTGAAGGGTTGAAGAGGGTGAAAAGGATTGAAGGCAAATAAAGGAAGATAAAATCAATACAATTTTACTTTTCTCTTTGATGAGCGGAAATGAAGTGCATCTCTATTCCATCAGATTTGCTTTTTGATGTTAATATGTGAATTGCTCAATATTTTAGCATAACCTTGATATGATTGATAATGATAGATCAAAGACAATATGTAGGTATGATAGCTTCCATATTTGTGCATTAGCTAGCAATGAAAAATGAGAGCCTCTAAATATAGAATCTTAAAGAAGCAAAATCAATAGCTAGGGTGATTGATTATGGTAGACTAAGATTGAAGGAGGATCAGGGTTTGGCTCAAGGATGCAATCATGTGACAAGTGACACATGATGGATAGGATCTAAGTTTAGGATTGAGATAAGGACACAAATTCTTATGACAATGGCTAGGACTAAGAGATTATATAGATCAATGGATAAGACAAAAATTTAGTCTGACTTTTGCTAGGTTTCTAAATAAGGAGTTAGATAGACATGTGAACGTGACACTTGTCACATGACGATAAATTAAAATTATGATCCATAAGAACAAGATGGAGGGCTAGGATTAGATGGACAATGATAAAGGATAAAGAGGGATTAGTTAAATAAATATAATATTTATTCAATTAATGGGATCAAGTGAAGGGATAAATAATTAAATAAATAGTAAATATTTATTTAATTAAAAGATTAGGATAAAGATGAAAAATTATGAGAATAATTGAATAAATAATAGATGTTTATTTAATTAATGATTAAAAGATAGACCAAAATTTGGTGTGGTTGGATAGGGCTAGATTTTAGGTGTTTACAAGAGTAGTTTGAATCTTTATATTTTAAACAATACATATAATGGTTATTCCAAGGAATATACAAAGAGTGTTCTAAATTATTTTATGGGACTAAATTTGAATTTGTTCTCTTAGCGTCAAGAATAGATTGCTTGTTGCATTTGATTTATTAAGTATTTTGGACTTAAAAAATATTTATATTATTTACACATTTTATTTAATTATAAAATAATTATTGAGATTAGTAAAATAATTATCTTAAAAATAAATGTTATAAAATTAAATATTTGTTTAACTATATGTTTTTTTTGGCATTTTATTACTTTTCTTTCCCATTTGTTTATATCAGCATGTTGGATATCTTTATTTTGAATCTACATGGATATTTATTCATTTTTGTTTCTCTTGTTATTGTTTTCCTTATTTAGGGAGTTAGAATGTGGAGCTCAAATAAATATTGAACTCTATGGCTTCTTCTTCTGTTTGAATTTTGTGTGTAATTATTATTATTTTCTTGGCTTGTCTCTCTTGTTATGACATTAAGCATTTCGTTGCTTTTATTTCTCACCTCTTTATGTAAGAATGATAGGTTATCTTTAGATTCATAGGGAGACTCATACATCTTAATCTACCAAATTATTATTCTTTCCTTAGATAAGTTGTCAAATTGTGTCAATGTTACAGATGGATTATGTATAAGCTTTAATCAACAACTTAATGTTCATGCATATATTTTAATAATGTTATTTGATTTCTTATCAAAGAATTTATTAACCTCTAACATTTTGAAAAAAAAAGGACAAACAATAGTTAGAAAATTGAGCAGTGATGGTGATTTGGTAGGGGCGAGGAAGCCACAACTATGTTTCCATCTGGCCTTGACTCCATAGCTTAGGGATTTCTTCTTTTGCAAGTTAGTGGGTGTGTAGTCCTACATTGGGGTTTTTTCTATTATTTTTCTATTCTTTCCTCTTGAATGAATGTGTGGGCTCTTGTTTATGGAGTTGATCATGTGTATCCTTGTGTCCTTCGCACACTCAAGAGTTTTGTTGCATGATATTTCTTGTGGGTTTGGGTGAAACCCCTCCTTTTTGTTTAAAAAATATTGTTAGAAACAATGGTTCCTTAGCTTTGGGACATGTGAATGTGGTTCAATTTTTGTTCCATGCAACTACAGTGGTTAAATTAGACTAAAAAATGGAAATTCATACCAAATTGAATGATTGTTTGGTGCATAGCAATGATCAACACATTGTGGTCATTAATCCAAATGTAATAGGAGAATATTTGATGTATTTGGTTGAGCATTCCTTGATCTATAAATTCATGGGCATTAGTATTTCATTTCTTTTTTAGAGTCTTGGGTTTGTAGTGATTGGAATATGGAGGGTGATATGGAGATCATCCTTGCTGCAAATGGCTACTTTTATGTGGTGCTATCAAGAATAGAGAACCAAAGTGTAATTTTTGAAGGAGGAACTTACTTTCACAACCAAGTGGGTCTATTTATTAAACCTTGTCATGTGATTTTTGACCTGATGGAGGAACTCTTGTCTAAAATTCTTGCTTGGGTATAGCTTCGTCATCTCCCTATGGATTTTGGAGACCCAATATTATGCAATAAATTGTGGCCATTTTAAGAAAGTCATTGGGTATATATCATCAAACTTTGAAAAGAAAGGTAACAAATTTTTCCTATATTTGTGTTAAAATTTATTTGAATAAACCTTTGCATGACTATAAAAATTAGATTATGTAACATGTGATGGGTCTAGTAGTTTGGTTATGAAGCTCTCCCCTTCCATTGTCAGATCTTTCTTGATCATGGTAATTTGTATTGAAATTGTTTGAACAAGATTCCTAGGGAACCCAAACCTTTCTCAGAGAATCAAATTACTAGAGAAAAGGAAAAAAGAAAAGCCCTAATTCATTCAACAAAACTAGAACCAAAAGGATTTATTCCAATGAATGCTAGGAATAAGGGAGAGATTGAATAGATAGAAAAATGATTTACCAAGAGGAATATTTAACAATAGGTTTTATGTTCTTAAGCACTTTGATGATCTTTATTCACAATTCTAGGAGAGAATATAGGAAGAAAAATAGTTGATCTTTCCCAAATTTAAGGACTTTCCCATTAAGGTTGAAAGAAATGGAGCTAATAAAAACCAAAAATGTTCCAATATTGAAAGTTCTTAGGCTATTTAGTTGTTAGAAAAGGTTCTAGAGGTTATTGGTGGATACTCTAGAAAATGGGGGAGGTTTTTTCTAACATTCAAGAGGCTCATTTGGAAAAGGCTTATGATAATTCCATGATTGGGGCTTCACAAGTCACAAATGCTAAGGATGAGGGAAAACAAAAAGTTTTATGTTTTCTTGGGCTTCAACAAAAAAATATTAAAAAATGTAGCTCAAAAAGAATCAAATGTAGGGAGAAACTGAGATCAGGAGAAAGTGAGAATGACAGAAGAATGGTTGGTTCAATCTAGGGTCATTCAATTACTAGATACCCTTTTTCAAAACCCCCAAAAATTACTATGATATCATTGAATGCTATGGGTTTAGACAACACCCCTTATCAAAAATAAGTTTGAGATTTTATCAAGGACAACAAGCCTAATGTATTCTTTATTCAAGAAACTAGAATTTCAGTTGAGGAAATGAATGTTCTTTCTTCCAATATTTGGAGAGGTAGTCAATGCTAGTGCATTGGAGATCAAGGTATGGTTGGAGGGTTAGCCTATATCTGGGACCCTCGAAGACTTTCCCCCTCTTGTTGGTTTGCTAATGAAAGCTAATTATTTGCTATTGTTTCTTTCTTTGAGTCTATAAATTCCATCTTATTATCTAATATCTATGCTCCTACCAATTTTCATGGTAAGTTTTTTTGTGGTCTCATACTAGATTTGTTAGATCTTTGACACATCTTCTTCCTTGGATCTTAGTTGGTGATTTTAGTTTTATCTTAAGTTATGAAAATTTGGGTGGTTCTAACCACCTTGATCCATCTTCTACCAGGTATTAAGGGACAACTTGTCTTTTCTATACTTGGTGGATGTTAAGTTACCAAAAAATGGATTTTTTACATGGAATAATAGGAGGTGTGGTGTAGATTGAATATTTGAGAGGTTGGATAGATTCTTGGTTTTAGAACAATAGACTGGTGATTCTTGGGCCTTAGTTTCTTATATCTTTTCATGGAATAGATGGGATTATTAGTCTATTAATTTTTCCTCTTCAATATTCTCTTTACCCAAAAATTTAACCTTTAAATTTCAATTAATGTGGTTGCATGAGCCCACTATTCATGAGCTCACTACTACCTGGTGGCTAGAAGATTAATTTTCCTATGGTACTACCATGTACTATTTCTTTAAAATACTTTATTTTATTAAGCTCAAGCTTAAGAGTTGGAACAAAAGAAAATTTGGGAATATTTTTAAGGAAAAGGTGCAAGCTAAAAAAAATAGATGTTGTTACCTCTCAAATTATAAATCAAGGTTTGAACGAGGACCTTCAATTAGAGGAATCAAACTATACTATACTTAAAATGAATGGGTATTCAAGGAGGATATTTTTTGGAAGAAAAAATTGAGAGAATTATCATTCAGAGGGTGATAAGAACTTTAAATTTTTTCACAATTCTATCAAGGATTAGAGATGTCCTAATGTTGTTCAGTCCAAGGTGTTCCTTTAACCTCTTTTCAAGATATTTCCCCAAAAGAAATGTGTGGTTCTTGGGCCAAGTGCATGAGGAAAGGGTTATCCTAAATTACATTCCCCTTTTAGTCTCTAAGGAAATCAAAAATTGGTTAATGAGGACAATTTATATGGAGGAAATCAAGAAATTTGTATTCTAAATGAAGAAAGGAAAAGCTTCCAGTCTAGATGGATTTTTAGTTGAATTCTTTTGAGAATTTTGAGATATTTAACAAGAGGATTTGTTCAATGTGGTTCAAGAATCCCAATCTAACAATCAAATGTTAAAGGCCATCAATTCCACTTTTCTTACTTTGATTCCTAATAAGGAGGATGCTATCTCCATTGATTCCTTTCAACCCATTCCCTTATGTAATACTACCTATAAAATCATTATTAAGTTAATTGTGAAGCATTTTCAATAGGTGTTGGCCTTTCTCATTTCTCAGTGGCAAGGAGGTTTTTTCAAAGGTCGTCAAATTTGTGAAGGGTTTATTGTTAATTTGGAGGTTATTCATTCCATTTTTATTTCCAATAAGAAGGCCATATTTATTAAGATTGATATGTCTAAAGCTTATGATAGATTTTTCTATCTTTCCTCAAGAGTATGCTTGTGGATTTTGGCTTTTATGAAGGTTGAATTATTGGATATTGAGTTGTGTGACTTTTTACTTCTTAGATCTTATCAATGGTATCCCCTCTATTGAACATCCAGAGTACTGAGAGGGGGGCGAATTAGTATTCCATAAAGCCATATTAACATCCATTTAAACATTATAGGTCAATTATGACTAAATCATCAAGAAGGAACATAAAAACAACTAAATGCAACCATACAGATGAATACCTAGATTTTTACATGGAAAACCCAAAAAGGGAAAAACCACAGTGAGGGTTAACTCACAATATATTATATTTGGATACAAAATATTACAAGGCTCACTGGTAGGACTCACAGTCCTTGAAAAGGCTCATTTCCTAAGTACAAAAGATGGCTAACCGTTAAGATACAATGATAGTGGCTTACTACCAAAAGATTGAACTGATAGGATATACCTTCAATGTGTAAGGTTTAGATCCACTGAAGCTTAGAATATGAAGTACTACCTCACATAGTAGTCACTCAACAAAACCACATTGATCCACAACTGATAAAGCATTTCAGCTCAAATCTTCACACACCTCTTAATCCTTTTTGCACTCACACTTACTACTCATGTGTGTCCTCCTCCACTACTCATTCTCATCTCCTTCGTCAAACGTCTTATATATAAAAGTATATCTTTATCATCAATTAGGTCGGCCTAATTAGATGAAAAATGAAATAATCAAAACTTCTTTTGTGGACACCATATATGAATTAAACATTTTATCCATGTAGTGGATTATATCAGGTCATCTATAATCCATAAAAAATAATTAGTATTCATAATATATTGCATACGCTGAGTTGGCCAAGAATAGAACACAATTATCCAAACAAACAAATAATCCTCAAAGAAAACACCTTCCGGATCATATAACACATTAATTTCCCATCATACTACCAACATAGAGACTAACAACAAAAGATGCAACATAAGAAGTTCACCTTAGAAGAATATAGTCACTCCCACACAGTATGCCAAGCAAGGAACACTAGTAGAATACAAAGTTGAACTCTGTCAAAGATAAATTTCTACTCACAACAAAAGACATCTCAAGATCCAGGATATAGTTGTCTGAATGAGTCAAGAAAACATGGTTAAGAGATTAGACTCATTTTAGATCTTATGGTGAATTCTTCACTCAAATACCAACACACTAATCCATTCTGAAAGTGTGTTACCAACTTAGAGAACAACTTCTGGTAAACCAAGTAGACTTCCCATATAGTAATCACCATGTTGAAATCAATGACAATATATGAACAACCAATAAAAACCATCCATACTTCATGCTCATGTTTCTAGGCTCCCAAAAATATCCCCCTTTGGTATTGACGACAACATGCATGCAATTTTTTTTTCTAGTATACCACAACTAAATACTCTGAATACTTGCCCTATCAAAACTGTTCTTCACAATAATTTTTTTCCTCGATCTCTCTATCTTTTTATCTCTTTATCTCTCCCCCTTTGACATCAATTACAAAGGAAGGGGTCCAATATATATGTATATATGCATCAAAGTGTAGCCAAAAATATATGAACAAAAAATTGATTTAACCTGAAGAAGAGTGTTTGAGACTCTCCAGAATAGCCTTCCACAATGCTTTACCTTCTTCTGATGAACCTTTTGCACTTACTTGAGGGTCTTTTAAAATAGCTCAAGCTTAGTTACGGACTCTACACCATCTTCTAAAGTATTGGGACTAAGATTAATCTCTAATAATTCACCAATATATCCAAGAGCACTAGAAATAGAAGTATGTTTGAGTTTAATTATGTCTCTAAGTGCCACAAAATTCTTGATAACATATGTCCTTTGATCCTATAGAGAAAAAAAATTGTCTTGAATTTGCACAATGTAGGACCACCTTTGATTATCTTTATTTTCTATTGACCTATATATATCTTCCTTAGTGCTCATTTGGGACTCACTCAACCTTATCTCATTTCTTATATCCAGTGTACTACCAGACCAATCTAGGTAAAAAGAAAGTAGTTACTATGTCTCTTCTTCACAAAATTGTACACTCTCCAATTCCTTGATCACTCAATTGTGCGAATTCACACATTTTTCCTTGATGTCTTCCAAATTTCCTTCATTGGACTTGATTCCAGTAGGCACTTCAAGTCTAAAGATATAAACCTTCAAAGAATCAATCACGCCATAGAGATTCTCCATAATAGAAATAGATGAATCAAAATTAGCATCGAGAATAACCTTTTGCAATTCGTCCAAAGCTCTCTAAATATTTTTTCTTTCATGCTCATGTTCAACTTCTTGCTTCACAACACTCTTCCTTTTATTCCCTATTCTAGTCACGCTACCGAAGGTGCCTTCTACATTGTGATTCTTAGGGCTTTCCAACATAATTTTAGCATAATTATCAACTTCAGCCTCTGATACTTTGTAATCCAATTCAGATGTCCAAACTAACTTTGATTCAACTGCTCCCCTATGAAAAAAATCTATAGACACAAAATTGATGCTTCCAGAGTACCTGTCAACAACACTTACTAGAATCCTAAACCTTCTATTCATCCTCATCTGAAATGTTCCAAACAATGCAGCAAGGGGAATCTCTTGTGCATCTGAACTACCAACATTTGTCATGAATTCCTAATTTTATGGGCAATAGGCACTGAATCTGACCATTCTATCCTTCCTATTACCGATAACTCTCTCAAACAATAAAAGAGAGAACATACAACTAAATTACCATACCAGAATGTATTCTTCTTACTCTTCTTGATTTCCTTTAAATTCTTCGAAAGATACATGAAGTAATTAACACAAGTCATAATCCATACCTCTTTTAACCATGTATCAACACCAGTATGTACAACAATAGTAGAAACTGTAAGGTCAATGTTAGGGATACAAAATTTGTCACCAATGACCATAGCAACATACCTTATTACTAGATCAACGATCGATCTCAAATCAATCTCTTTCCCTTCAAAATTTGCACCAGTAACCTCAATATTTTCTTTCTCATTCATAGAATTTAGTTTGGGAACTGGTCCAGAGGAACATAAACTAGTTACATCTCTATTAGCTTCTTTGGTAATCAAATGTGCCTCATCAATCCATAAAGATTCATCATGAATTCTACTCAACACTATTTGAATATACTTCTCAAATTCAAAGAAGGGAAATTTTCTCCAAACATCCAACTTCTTCTCAACTAATACTCTGTAGCTTACATCATGGTTCTCTTTCAATTCACTTTCCCAAAGCATGCTCAACTAAATTTATGACATCTCTTCTATCTTACTATAAAAAAATGCATATATATCTTTTGTGGGAAACAATCTTAGAGGGATGCAAGAGAATGCAACATTAGACTCTTTTGACACATTCCTCAAATATCTCTTCAACCTAACTTGCACTTTATCCACACTATTCACAACCTTTGAATTATCCATAGCAATAAAAATGAAAGATTTTGCAAATAAGAATACCTCTATAAATGCAAACAAGAAATGTATAGATATCCTACTTCTAGAGCTCACTTCAAAACCGCTTGATTTCTTCTTCAAACCCTGAAACTCTAAATTACCTTTTAAACTTCCTTTGCACACTTCTCTCAAAATACATAGGCCTTTAGAATTATTTGAATTTATTCCTTCCATTTTGAATTATTTTGCAATAAATACTTCAACTTGTAGGCAGGTTGCCTTAAAAATTGCACACGCCTCCACTCTTTCAAATTATATAGACTTCATCCTTCACACATGTGACTTTGAAAATACCTTAATGTTGTTACCACATTAAATATAATTCTTTCATGATATGACACAAGTATTGATGAGGGGGTTTATTATATTTTTTGATAATTGCTTCGACTTAGCCACTGCTTTTATTTAGAAATTAATGGGAGTATGTGCACTAGAGCTTAGAATAGATAAGACTGAAGGTCAGAATAGATAAGAAATTGATGGGAGTATCTGCACTAGAGGTCAGAACATTAAATACACTTCTTTCATGATATGACACAAGTACCAATGAGGGGGTTTATTATTTTTTTGATAATTGCTTTGACTTAGCCACTGCTTTTATTTAGAAATTGATGGGAGTATTTGCACTAGAGGTCGGAATAGATAAGATTGATGATTTCTTTCTCCAAGTCCTTTTCATTTCCTTTCTTTCTTCTTTTGGATCAATTATTTGATCATTCTTCTTCACCAGATAGATATTTTTCTTTCTTCTGCTATTATTACTAGGGTGTTCCAAATTTTTTCACTTACAACAAATAACGTTCTTCTTTCCATTTTTCATTTTATTCAATAAACTAACTTCATGTCCAATCTTCTTATTCTTAGAACACTTTCCGAAGAATGATAAATAATCATTCATTTTCCTTTTGAAGTCTTATGCCTTATGACCAAATTTCTTGCAGGAATAACAAACACCATTGAAAGATAAATACCTTTTAGCATCATGTCGCTTGACAAGATTTTTTCTAGAATTGCTTCTTAGATCCTTGTTTTGTCCATCTTTGCATTGACTCTTCTTAACAGTCAATTGCTTCCCTTTAGAAATATGACCTTCCTCAAACCCTAAAACACTCTTATTCATTTTTAGTATTTGAGAGGAAATCAATTCATGAAGCATCGCTGAGCTTATCTTAAATTTTTCTTCAAAAATTCTTTCCTTTTCCAAATTAGATATTAAGATTTCTGCTTCTTCTAGCTTTATGCACGCATCCATCTTCCTTTGAATTTAAATTTCCTAACATTCTTCAGTTCTTTTCTTCTCATCCAATTATTGTAGCAGCCTTAATAGATCACATGCTTCAACACTTTTACTTTGTAGCTTTTCAATGTACTCATTTGCTTTCATCAATTTGTCTTTCAGATCTTTCATCTCTTCTGAATATTCGATAGAGACTACTTCTAGAGGAAAAAAATTCTTATACTCAAATTTTGGGACCTTCGCCAAGTTGTTAGGATTTTTCCAAGGAACCAAGTGCTAATATCAATTGTTAAACATCCAAAATACTGAGAGGGGGCGTGAATTAGTATTCCATAAAACCATATTGAAATCCATTTAAAAATTATCTCAATTTTGACTGAATCAACAAGAAGGAACATAAAAACAAGTCAATGCAACAATACACATGAACACCATGATTTTTATGTGGAAAACTCAAAAAGGGAAAAACCATGGTGAGGGTTAACTCACAATATATTATATCCAGATACAAAATATTATAGGGCTCACTGCCAAGACTCACTATCCTTGAAAAGGCTCATTGCATGAGTAAAAAATATGGCTAACCACCAAGATACAATGATAGTGGCTCACTGCCAAAAGATTGAACTAATAGGATACACCTTCAATGTGCAGGGTTTAGTTCCACTGAAGCTCATAATATGAAGTACTACCTCACACAATAGTCTCTCAAAAAAATTATACTAATCCACAACTAATAAAGTATTTCAGCTTAGATCTTGACACACTTCTTAATCCTTTTTGCACTCACACTTACTACTCATTTTGAACACATTCACTAATGTTTTTCCTCCTCCACTACTCATGCTCATCTCATTCCTCAAAAGATATTATATATTAAAATATATCTTGATCATCAATTAGGTCAGCCTAATTAGATGAAAAATGAAATAATCAAAACTTCATTTGTTGACACCATATATGATTTAAACATTTTATCCACATAGTGCATTATATCAAGTTGGCTATAATCCATAAAACAAAATTAGTCTTCATAATATATTGCATATGTTGAGTCGGCCAAGACTAGAACACAATTCTTCAAACCAACAAATAATCCTCAAAGGAAACACCTTTCAAATCAAAGAACACATTAATTTCCCATCATACTACCAACATAGGGACTAACAACAAAAGTTGTAGCTTAAGGATGTTCACCTTCATAGAATGCAGAGTCTCCCACATAGTATGCCAAGAAAGGAACAAAAATAGAATATAGAGTTGAACTCTATTAGAGATAACTTTCTACTCACAACAAATGATGTCTCAAGATCTAAGATATATCTGTCTGAATGAGTCATGAGAACATGGTTAAGAGATTAGAGTCATATTAGATCTTGCGGTAAATTTGGAGAACTAAAATACCAACACACTGATCTATCACAACAAAGTATTACTGGTAGAGAACAATTTCTGATAAACCAAGTAGACTTCCCATATAGTTATCACCATGTTGACATCAATGACAACATATGAACAACCAACACAAACCATCCATGCTTCATGCTCATGTTTATTGGCCCCCAACACCCTCCGCAATTTTTTAATCAAATTGTGGGCTTATACAAGATGATCCTTTATCACCCTATTTATTTATCCTTATGGAAGAAGGGCTTGGTAGATTTCTTAATTCCCAAAAGGCTAATAATTGTATTTAGCGATGGTCTTGGTCGAGAAACTTTCACTCTCAATCTCATATTTAGTTTGTGGATGATACAACATTATTGGGGTTGGACTCTATTAGGGAAGAAAAAAGTTGTAGGAAAGTATTGGATATATGTTTTATGGATTCGAGTTAAAAAAATAAATGAAGATAAATAAATAAAAATTCATTTCTATTACTCCTAAGGCGATTTAGCACACAATTGCTAATCTTCTTCATTTTAGAATTAGAAAGATATCGTGCTTAAATATCTTGGTATCCCTTTAGGTTTTGGTAAATGCAAAAGAGAGAAGTGGAAGATGTTAGATAAATTTTGAATGAAGGTTACTTAGTAGAAACGTGAATAAATAGTTGTCATTTTCTAGGAGACTAATCCTATTAAAATGTGTTTTACAATCACTTCCTATTTATAGATTCATTGTTTTATTTTCTCCTAAAATATTTATTAAGGCATTTGATATTCTTTCTAGAAAATTAATTTGTGTATGGAATTTGGAGAATCATAAATAAAGTTTAGTTAGATAGGACCAAGTTTGCAAGAAAAAAATTATGGTCTTCATCTGCAATAGGAAAAGCTAAATTGTCATGCCTTGTTGCTATTTTTTTTGGAGATGGTGCAAGAATCCTATGCAATCATGGGCTCAAATTCTTAAGATCAAATATTTAGGTGGTTTTACTAATGAAGATATTATTAAAATGTCTTTGATTGAGAAAGGCTCTATGAAATGGGACACAATTAAGAAGGGTGCTTTCAATGTAGAGGATGGCATCTTCTAGATTATAAAAAGTGAGGAAATTTCTCTTTTATAGAATGACTCCTAGGATTTGTGTTCCCCAATTCTTGCACCCTTTCCCTCCTTAAAGTCATTAAGTGGTAGAATTCTAAAATTGGTGAGGTCAAAGGTGGTTGATTTCAAATTTTTAGTATGATTGGGGAATTCTTAGAAGTTTCTTTGGAAGGAGCCAAGTAGCTATAGTCTAGAAGGGGTCTCCTAAAGATTGAAATAATTTAGCTTCTCTTTTGGCATTAATAAAATTTTGTTCATTAATTCATCAAAATATTCCAACCAATAAAAAATATTTCAAAGGGACTTATCATGAGGCTCTTCGGTATCAAGTTTTAGAACAATGAAATGGAGAAATTTAGTAAGCACCATGGTGGAAGGAAATATGGAATAAATTTGGCTGGCCAAAATGAAATATTATCCTTTGGTTAGTATATCATAACAAGTATCTTACTTGGGATAATATTAGGAAGAGAGGATTCTAAGGATTGTCTATGTGTTTCCTATGTAATAATAGTGAGGAAAATGTGGCACATTGCTTTTTCCAATGCCCCTTTGCACTTGTAATATGGAAATAATGGTGGATTAGGTGGAATTATCCTACAATTCATGCTACCTCTATTATGGAATTGTGGGCTAGTTTGATTAGGCCACTTGTGTTTGCCTTTTTCTTGTCTGTGGCCTCAGAAATTAGCCATATTTTCATTCTCTAAAAAATATTGTTAGATTTCATGAACAAATTTTCTTCCTAGCAGCTCAAACAACATAGAGATTTTTTCTAAGAGGATAAACAAGATTGGTAAATGGTATCATCAACCTCTTTTATTTTTAAAAATAAAAAATATGGATCGTCAAGAGGCAATCTCGAACCATACAGGTTTGAAGGAATTGGGTGTGATAGTAAGATTTCTACTATTTTTTTTTTCACTTATCATATGGGATGAAGTTTTACCAATAAAATGGAGGTCACCAACCTTCTTGTTGGTCTTGAAAAATAATCTGAATTGGGTTTGCAAATGATTAAAGGTGAGATGGATTCCATGACCCTAGAATCCCTCCTAAACAAATATGGTTTGATTAACTCTTCTCAAATAATGGTGATTCTAGTCGAGGAAATTCTTCACCTTATCCAAAATTATGAGTCCATTAATTTCTTTCACATCCCTTATAAATGGAATGTAGTTCTATATTGCTTAGCTAAGTGGGCTTCAGATGATGATAATTATATACACCTAAAAATGGTCATCACCTTTAATTAATTAAATACTAGATATTTGATTAATATTCCAACTGCATATAAATAAATGCTCAATTTATTTATATTGTTCATTTCCTAAATTCGTCAATTTCAAAACATATTCTTCTAAATTAATTAAATAAACAAGGTTCCCTAAACTTGTTTTATTTAATTAATCTTCACTAAATCCAATTAGGAATTAGAGCACATTTCTACAACTTTTTGTGCCACCTCATCAAGGTCACATGAAAATAAATAACTCTAATTTTTAAATGGAATCATCCTCCACCAATTTCAAACATCACACGGCTCATTTTCTCCCACAATTCCACTAATTTTGGAGAACATGACTTATTCTTCCCACACTTTCACCCACTTTTGGAGCACATGATTTATTCTTCCCACACTTCCAGCAATTTTGGAAGCACATGGTCTTCTCTTCACACACTTGAATCTTCCATCCAAATAGCATGTTTCCCATTGGTCAATAGATTCTTCCACACACATGACATGTTGTCTTTGGTCAAGGGGACAACATCTTAATTCTCTTCATCTTCACCATCAATTCTTCTTATTCGATCTGGTCCGTTGATTATTGTTACCTCACCATATGCTTGGAAAATGCTATAAATACAACCCTTGGGGCTTGTATTTGTCATCCACATTTGAAGTAAAGTTATCATGAAGGTTTTTCATTGGAGCTTGGAGCATTATTGGAGTCTTATAGATAGTTTTTATATCATGTTTTGCATCATCTTTAGATCTTAGATTAATATATTGCATCATAGAACTTGAATTTTATCATCCATCTTGTATCACAGTTGCATTTTAAATTAGTTCATTTTAAGTTTGCATTTGAGCATATGTAGAATCATATATAGATCATCATAGTTCAATACCATAGCATCCACCTCCACTTGTTCATTTATCATCAACATCATCCTTCACTCATTATAGCCTTCATCATCATTGTTTGCAGATAGTTTCATGTAGGCATTAGATTAGCTTGCATGTTGAATACTAATCTCATTTATTAAGTGTCATTCTAATAGCGTTTGTGCACATAGAAATTTGATGGCCAAAAAGGTTAAAAAGAATCATTTAAGAATAGAGGACAATGAGACATTCTTGGAAGATTTATCTTTATTGCAACTTAGAATAGTTTAATTTGCTTTGAATCTTCAATATAAATCATTTCATTAAGGTTTGTGTTGATACTAACTTTGAAAATTTAACACACACACAAAATGCACCCACCATGGGGCCTTGCCCTATTTATTACACTAACATGCTTGAAAATTTATGTTCATAGGTTCAAACGTGAGCTTCTTGCAGCCTTTTGCACCCATTTTGGAACCTCTTGGACCATCTTGGAAGCCTTTTTCACTTGTTTTGGAGCCTCTTGGAGCCTATTATACCTATTCTGGCACCTTTTGCACAATTCTAGGTGGTTCTATCTCTATTTTGGCGCCTTTGGTATCTGTTTTGGCACCTTTTGCACAATTTTGGGTTGCTCTATCTCTGTTTTGGTGCCTCCTATCTCTGTTCTGGCACCTTTTGTCTCTATTTTGGCACATTTTATCTCTATTTTGGTGCCTTTTGTAGTTTCCAAAGGCTAATACTTTTTGTTTTTGACTTGTAGGTTTCCCAAAAATGCTTGTCAAAGAAACTCTTATCAAACCACTGACATATTGCAGGGGATGGAAGTGATTTACTTTTTTCCTTTTGATTAAGATAGGAACACAACTTAATTAAAAGGTTAACAAACATCATGTTTCCTTTTGGTTAAGTTAGGAACATAGCTTAATTAATGGGTTAATGAACACCATGTTTTTTCATGTGTGATGGATGGTAGGCATATGCTCTACCCTTAACTAGGTGATAAAAAAGCTAGACCCATTCACTTTTTGTGTGCAAGTGTGAGTGGAGTATATGGCGTGTGTTCTCTCTTTATTCATGTGGAATAAAGATTAATCAAACTACGTGTATACTTTCTTGCTTTCTTTTTATCTTAGAGGGCCTTCCTTGTGGGAAAAAGTACTCACCCAAGGGAATGACCCAACTTGTAACACGCTAAGGTCAAGTGCATTTCCAACTGGTATATAAGTAAGGATACTAGAACAAAGTCCAGTATCACATAGTTGGTTCTAACAAGAAGGGAAACAACGGTCTCTCACTACATGGATCAATCCCTACAAACAAAAATTCCTTACTAAAACCCTTGTTGTAGTTTGGCCAAATCCTTTATCTATTCTTTGGTGCAGCAACAGTCATTGCGAAGGCATCCACATTCTCACAATTCTTAGTAGAGATGAAAAGTATGCCATGGGAGATTCATGGGTATTGGTGCTTGGCTTCCCTAAGAAGTGAGTGTCATGGAGGGGAGCTAGTGGGGTTAAGCATCTAGTCATCCACTAAGAAAAAGTGTGGTTGGGGTAAAACCCATGTGGAATCCAAAAGCATATAGTCTTTCACAACCATAGGAGTGTACATGTGCTTGATGTGTCTTTATCCAAGTGTTTTCAAAACAAACAAAACATCAAATATTGAAGGTGAAAACCATGATTCGAAAGTGCATTTAGTGAAACAACCAAGTCTCCCATTGGGAAATTAGGAAAACCAAGAAATTTTTCAAAAAAACCAAGTCTGAACCTATTCTGGCACCATTGTTCTCTGTTTTGGTGCCTTTTGTCTCTGTTTTTGCACCTTTTGTCTCTGTTTTGGGACCTTTTGTCTCTATTCTGGCACCTTTTGCAGAACACAAAATAGTGACCTAGGTTCATCTTTTGCTCGACAATCAGTCTTATCTTGGGAATCCTCAGAAGTGTTCAACAGTTCCATAGGCAAAACAGAGTCTAAACATGCACATTACCCAATGATTTCATGAAAGATCAAGATTTAGAAACCAAGTCCATACCTCTTAGTCCAAAGGAACATCAAAGAAAGTTATCAAAACTTTACGAATTTAGAGAGAGGTTGACCTTTAATTTCTACAAAAGATCTTTCAAGAAAAATCTTGAACTATACATGTTTTACTATTGTCCAAATCCACAATTGTTCCAAAGATTTAAGTATCTCGTTTAGGGAGAATATTTACCCTCGGTTTCATAGTTTGAACACAAACTTCAAAATTGTCTCGTGTCCAAGATCATTCCTTAGGTACCTTAGAAGTCTAAACTTTTTCAAATTGACCTCTACAAGTGGAATTTTCCAACCTAAACCAAGATCTAACATCACAAGGTACCAACATCATAAAATTTATCACACCTTTGATTATTAGGCCTAGTTTCCTCATCAGGATTTATCATCCTCTCATTACGAAATGAAGCTAGATAATCAAATTTAGCTTATTCTCATTAGAATTTGTCATTCTATTTGACTTAGTTGTAATCTTTGGTACTTTTTCAGGGTATGTGCAGGATCATGATGGGCAAAAAAGTGGCAATATGATGGGTATGTGGCTGACGACTTTTTTTACCCAAAATTGATGAAACAAAAAGGGTTTTTAAAGGAGATTCTCAGTTTTCCACCAATATAAATTATTCTTTACTTTGAATTTAATAAGTAATTATTATTCATTTTCTATTCAAATTATGATTAAAGTCTTGATTGATTGGCTAATTAAAAAACATCTATAGCTTTCATGTGGTATCACATTTTTTTAATCCAAAACATTTGTCACATTCTATGCTTCACATAATATAGGATTAAAAAAGAAAAATTGAATTTCATGAAGTTTTGACCAAGTTAAGGTGGTCAGACATACGGGTTTTTATATTTTTTAAAAGTTGTAATAAAAAATCATAATTAATTATTTAGTAGGAAAAAATTACAAAAAAATATGCATCACATCGAGACATGAGTCCTCTACTTATATCTAAAATCTTATAAAAAAATATTATCATTTTACTGTGGTTAGGGTGGTCAACAAACACCTACTTCTTATTTTTTCCTTGAAATTTAAGTGCTATTGCATTGAAATTTCAAATTTTCACCAAATAGATTTATTTTATTTTAAAACAAACCAGTAGTTTAGAATCTACATTCAATTTTCTATAGATTCTATTTGTACATATTTTTTAAATAATATAGATAACTCATTCAAATTTTTACGTCAAGTTGCCTAACTCTGATTTTTTTGAATTTTTTGCCACTTAAGGGCCTATTTTTTCCATGATGATCTTTCACATACCCTTCAATTTAACCTAGATCAAAGTTTAGTATAAACCATTTAACACTTGTATGCCCATTCAAACAAGGTTGTAAAAAAATGCTCAAGGAAAAAGAACTTGAAAATCAAAACATTGAAGAGTCAAATATTGAAACTCCAACCATCGAAACTCCAATCATTGAGACTCAAAACATTGAAACTCAAAACAATGAAACTCAAACCACCATGACTGAAACAAATGAGGATCAATTGAATGCTTTATCTCATCAAATAAAAATCCTTCAACAAAAAATTTGGGATATGCAAAGGGAAACAACCACAAAAGGATATTTGTTGTCAGACATCTATGCTTATCCATTTGACAGAAATACGGACATGCCACCTTCCCCACCAACAACTACATCATCCAAGTTCAATTTCTTTGAATTCTTGAAAAATTTAAATGAGAAGTCCAAATCTTAGTCCTCAAAAACAAAGTATATTGAACAATCTTACCATGTCATGCATCTATATTCATCTCCCATAAGTCAAAATTAATCTTAGGATTCTTTCACCCAAGTTAATGATTCCATCCAACCACCTTCTTCGATCATTCCTTCTACATCCAATGATTCATGTAAATCTCTCACTCCAAACCATGATGTCATAGACTCCTCTACACCTCAAGATCAAAGCATTCTTTCCACTTCATCTGATGATACCAAAATTCCACAAGTTCTTCCAATCTTTGACCAAGACCCCATCTCTTGAGAATTCTATGATTATCCCCTCCTTTCACTTTCTATCCACAATGATTCCTTTCCATCTTAAGAGAAAAGTATTCTTCCAAGTCCTCCTTCCACCACATCTAATGAATCCATACCATCTCATGATTCCATTGCATCTCAAGAGCATGATAGTTCTTCCATCCTATCTAATGATGTCCTATCACCTGATGATCAAGATATGCTTTATGCAAAATCTCATGATTCCCTTCCTCATCAAGATCAAGATACACCTCCATCCAAGGATATCCTTTCATTCCATGAAAATGTTCATCCTTCTCATGATCAAGATATTCCTTTCATACCACTTCACGATGATTTTGTACCTAATAAAGAGCAAGTTGCTTCACCTTCTACACCTCATGATCCTCTTCCAAGTCAAGATAAAATTACCCCATCATCCCTATGTCAAGATCCTATCACACCTATACAAGCCATCCATGAACCCCATACATACAAATTGGGATCCTCCACCTTTACCTGATCTGGTTTACATCTAACACCTATCCTTTGTTCCATATCATATCCTCCCCAAAATGGACTTTCATCTTGTTTCACAAACAATACATATCCCATTGGTAAATGAATGTGTCAAAGTATGAACTACAAAGGAAAAGGATTATGCTTTCATGAATAAGGTATCCTAGAATCTCCTTTTCCTCAAGAAAACCCATATTATCATGGCCTTGGTTATACACCTAAGTGTCCTAGTCCATCAAACCTACTATCTATCTTAGGTTCTAATCCTAATCCACCAAACCTTCCATCTATCTTAGGTCCTCATCCTAGTCCATCAAACCTTCCTTCTATCCTAGGTCCATATCCTATTCCTCAAGAACAACAAAGGAACACATCCTTGATTCCCTTTCACAATTCTACCTACACTCACTCATCCATAATACCTCCATACCATTCATCTTAATCCACCTCTCCTATTGCTCTTGGAAGCAATTTGGGTGCCAAATGTCAAAAGCTTTTATATCAAAATCCACATGTATCAAAGGATCAACATGTCTCCTCGAAGAGATGTGAAAAAATAAAAGAAAATTTGATCCAAAATCAAAAGAAAAATTTAAAAAGGCCACAAAGGCCCACCAAAGCAAAAAGAAAAATTTCCAAGACCACAAAGGTCCATAAATCAAAAGGAAATTTTGAAAGGCCACAAAGGCCCATCAAAGAAAAAGGAGAAATTCCTAAGACCACAAAGGTACATAAAGAAAAAAGAAAAATCTCAAAGGCCACAAAGGCCCACAAAGCAAATATCAAAGTAAAAATCATGTGGATTCCTAAAAGTTTCATAGAAGCAATAAAATCCAATTTGGCATCCAAATTTGCTAATCCAAAAGCTTCCTCCAATTTTCCATCTAAAATCCTATCATCTTCCAAATCCATTTTTCCTCCATCACTCCACCATCCTTCAAGGTGTGTGCCAATGTTGACCTTGAAATCCTTTCCATCTATCCATCAACAAGTCTTCCCAGCTCCTATCCATTACCCAACATTCATCCCCCATTATTCTCCTTTAATCCAAACTTTTGGATAAGTCCTTAGTTCTTCCATCATACCTTTAATAAGACAATATTTATGAGTCTAATATCCATTACTATGGTTTATTAAAGGGATATTTGGTCGTGAAACTTGATGCTTAAGTCCTTTCTCAATCTCCCTATCATCCATATCCTATTTTCCATATTCCTCTTTCACTCTACACTTGGGGGGAAAGTTTCATCCATATTATCATTCCTTACATTTCCACCTTTGATCTTGAAAAGGTTAAGGATTTTCTTGAACACTATATATCTTATCCTATACGCTCTTTCCATATCTTCCATGCCATATTTTTCATCTTATCCATATTCCATCATTCTTACTAGATACATCCTTCTTCTCATCCTTGGTCTTGATGAGGAATAGGGGAAAAGTACTTGAGCCTTGTGTCTGTATCTTATCTAGTTGATCTTGATCATCCCATTCATTATCCTTATCCTTTCATTCTTCTCTTCCATATCTCCTAGCCTATTAAAATCCATGTCATCTTGTCCCTTTGCAACCTTGAATCTTATCATATTTGAACCTAGCTATAAAACATTATCCAATCCTCATATCTTTTTTCAATCAATCATCAACAATCATCAATCTTATCATCATCATGCCTTATGGAATCAATAATTCTTGGCATCCTAATCAATCAACCATTATCATCTTTCGACAAGAGATATGTTGCTTGTGTGACATGTTTTATAGTGAATCTTTCATTTTGATTTATCATTTATCCATGGTTGCATTGCCTCTTTTGTGGGGAATCTTGTTTCTTCAATTGGTCATATCATATCATATCATCCATCATGCTTCCATATCTACATCCGTCATGCATCCATGCCCACATCATAGCTTGATCCAATGTTTGTATCATGATCTCCCTTAGTACTACTCAACCTATTCTAAAAACTAGTTTGTCCTATCGCATTGCACTGGGGGAAACAAACTTTGAGCTTGAACCAACAAAAAAACAACAGTAGTACAAAACAACCAGAAACAATGATCATAACCCAACCCAATATTGAACATCAATCACCATAAAAAATGAATCAAATATTCCATATCATATCAAAAATTAAAAACATGTCAAAAGTTAGTGAAAAAGTAAAAAAAAAAGTTGTCTTGTCAAACTACGTAGTCTTTGAGATTAAACATAGGAAAGATTAATCTTTGATTAGCCCCTGAGACACCCTAGGTCAAGTCCTTTAGTGGTCCCTTGTAATTAGTTGTCGTCTCTTGTTTGTTCATATCTTGGTCCTATAAATCAGTTGGGTTAGTCGAACTACATGCTCTCTGTGTGTATAACGTAGGCAAGGATAATCTTTGATCAACCCTCGAGTCCTATAGGATAGGTCTTTAGGTTAGGTTCTTGGTCAAAATCTCATAAAATACCTAAAAATTGGAAAATCAAAAAATCCCAAAAACTTCAAAAAATCAAAAGGATGATGCTCTTCTGAATCATGGGTTTATCATGTTAAACAAAAATGTTCAATTGTTGTACTTTGATTTTTGTTATCATATCTTTGGAGCCCCTCAATAAAAAACATCACATTTCATTAACATCATAGGATCCATCACATGCATCACATAGACATAAATCCATAAAACAACCTAGAATCATAACACATTAGTTGCGTCATAATTTACATCCATAGCATATCATAACATCAAAATCATTATTACAACATGGAAATTAAATGCATCAGACATCTATCATCATCATAATCATTGCTACATATCATATAACCTCAAAAATCATAATGTTAAAGTGTACAAGGATATCCAAAAAGTATGATGAGATACATCAATATCAAAAATGGCACTATATCATAAAGTTTGACATCATCAATGTCCCAATAGTCTATACATGAAAATATGCTATGTCGAGCTCCCCCCAGACGGTGCTAGCGTCATAGAACCAATACCTCCTCCACCCAATGGACCTACACTAGGATCTCTCCTATCTCTAGACAATGGCTGAGTAACACCCATGCTAACAGTCCTAGACTAAGATCTGTCGGATTGAGACAGTATAAAGCTCTCTCATTGCTCAAAAGGAACTAGCTCATGGTATTTACCCCTATAAAACTACAACTACTAAGAAGTATTTCAAATCTCTCTAAGGAACTCCATTGTACCCATGGACACTACAGCCTATTCTAATCTCTCGGTAATGCCCTCAACCTTCTCTACTCGATGTCTAAAGGCATCCCTCTCTACAGTAAGTATGGAAACCTGTGCTTGTACCTACTATATCTACTGCCTATCTGCATCTCTCTTAGCCATCAGTGTCTGAACCTATGCTTGAGCCTGTACTAACTGACCTTGAAGAGTCTGAACCTATACCTCGACCTATTGTATCTGCTACCTATCTGCATCTCTCTTAGTCATCAGTGTCTCAAACTTTGCTCAAGCCTACACTAACTCACTCTGCAAAGTCTAAACCTATGCATGTAATGCCTCTATCTGTGCCTGCTGCTGATGAGAAGGGAATCCAATCCGAATCCTAGGAATCACTAACTAAGGTATGGTAATACTCCTCATGTTTCTAGGAACTGCAAAATCTAGAAAGGGACTACCAACTGCACCCAATGGCCCTACATTTGAACCACCACCACCATCATTGTCACCCCCACCACCACCAACATCAGCACCCTCGTCATCCCCTCCATCCCCAATATCACTCTCTATCTCCTCTCCATCAACCCTCTGTCTCGATTCCCTATCATCATCATCAACTGGTGGAACTACCTCATTAGGACTAGATAACCTAAAAAATGGATGTGTGTAGAAATACTTAGAATAGTCCTCTATCATCCTTGCATCTGTCACCTATGGAAGATAGTCCCATACACATGGAACCAATGTATAATAATCGATAAAAGTAACATCATAAGATGAATAAGGGTCCCACTCTATCATATCCTCTCATCAATTTGCATAATGGGCAACACCAAGGGGCATCGCCTAAACTAGTCCAAACTACCGAAAAAACCCCCAAATAAAAATATCTCTCAAGCACAGAATGTGTCCGACCAATCAAGTATCGCGATAACAACATGTATGGCATCTCCACCCAATCCTCTGGCCACATCTCACAATCCAAGTATGGGCCACATGTCATGGACTCTAGGTCATCTAGGGTAGATCTCCATAAGCTAATTTTCCTAGCTTATGTTGAACATGTGGACCACTATAACTAAACACATAAGTTCTACCAGCTGATCACTTTCTATCTCCCAATGGTCGAGTGATCACAATATGCTCCCATGCCCATGTTTGCAATAACATAATCCCAGAAGAGAGGCTCATCACCCCAAAATACACAACTTGGTGCAAATCATGATACAAATGGGCTAACATACATGAACCCGATGCATATCTAGTCCCCTTCAATTCCATATGCTCCAATACTCAACCCTAACCCACTGAAAATCCATTTGACCTATGGTCAGGACAAAGGAATCTGCCAACAAATACAATAAAAAACACATAGTAGAGGAACATATCTATCGACCATCTCCTGCTAGGGGACCCAATGACCTGAAACATGGTCATCTCAGCAAATCCTATGCAATGCATCGGTCCCACCCTGCTCTACTCTATCATACACAACTATCTCGCCCATCACTGGAATCTGCAGAATACGATAAATATCCTCCAGAGTAACTTTCATCTCCCTAGTAGCTAGATGAAAGGTATTATGGTCACTATGCCACCTCTTTGCTAGAGTAGTTAGCAAACGCCTATTAATCCTATACTAGGGTATGTCTGGCAAGGATGTCAACCCACAATGAGAAATAATATCCAAATCTGCCAAAGTCAACTGATGCACCATCCCCCACATCTTTGAGAAATGTTCTCAAGACTGGAGCACATCAAAGTACCTTCTAATCATCTCAGGGAAACCAAATCAGCGTTACATCAATCAATCTATCAAATATTTTCCTAACACAATGTTGAATCATGTTCATCAGTGAATCAAATCATGTTCAATCAAGATCATTAGTCAAACAAATCATGTTCAATCAAATCAGGATCAATCGAGACCATCAAACCAATCAATCAAAATGATACATCATCAATTGGTCCTATCATCGATCCTCACCTATCATGAGGTAAAAACATCATCATTGCTATCATTGATCCTTGCCTATCATGAGGTTGATCAAGCATCAATCCTATCATCGATCCTCACCTATCATGAGGTCAAAACATCATCAAGTTATCCTATCATTGATCCTCTCGTATCATGAGGTCGAAAAATCATCAAGTTATCCTATCATTGATCCTCACCTATCACAAGGTCGATCAAGCATAAATCCTATCATTGATCCTCACCTATCATGAGGTCAAAACATTATCAAGTTATCCTATAATCAATCCTCGCCTATCATGAGGTCAAAACATCATCAAGTTATCCTATCATCGATCGTCACCTATCATGAGGTTGATCAAGAATCAATCCTATCATCGATCCTCACCTATCATGAGGTCGAAACATCATCAATTTATCCTATTATCAATCCTCGCCTATCATGAGGTTGATCAAGTATCAGTTCTATCATCGATCCTCGCTTATCATGAGGTCAATCAAGCATCAATCCTACCATCAATCCCCACCTATCATGAGGTCAATACATCATCAATCCTATCATTCATCCTCACCTATCATGAGGTCGAAACATCATCAAGACACCCTATCCTTTGACTCTCACCTATCATGAGATCAAATCATCAACTATCTTATCAAACATCAAATCACACAATGAACATCACAAAATTAGATTGAGATCAATCAAAAGAATCACTGAATGGAACAATCCAATGGCTAACATGCTTCATGAACATCATATAGGTCCCAACGAACATCAACAAGGCAACATTCGACATAATCAGGAGGACTTTCATCAATCAAACATCATTGGAGAAGCAAAACAACAAGGAAAATCATTAGGAATCACTCAAAGGAAAAAACCTCTAAGCTTTCAAAAGGTGCCATTTGGGACCCCAAAGGTGCCAAAACAAAAGCAAAAGGAGCCATTTGGGACCCCAAAGGTGCCATTTCAGGGAAACAAGGGTCAAAACATGTAGATAAAGGGTCAAAACATGAAGTGGAACTTCTAAAAGGTGCCATTTGGGACCCCAAAGGTGCCAAATAAAAAGAAAAAGGTGCAATTTTACAATCAAAAGTTTCCAAAACACAAGAAAAAGGTGCCAAAACAAAAGTAAGAGGAGCCAAAAGTCCAAAAAAATCCCAAAAATGACTTGAAAATAGCTAAAATACCCCCCAAAAGTCTAAAAAAGACTCTAAATGGCATACAACATCTATCTACCAACTTCAAAACATCGATAAAAGGCAAGAAAATGACTAAAGGAGGTTTCTCATAATGCATATCGTAGGTCCAGTGGTAGCAGGGTGACTGTGGTGACACAGATGCTCGAAATGATAACTATGAGAAGGGATCTCCATCTTCCTCTAGCTCTCCACTCTCCAGATTCTCCAAACTCACAATGCCAAATGAATTCACTTTTCCTACTTTTTACCTTTTTAAAGGACAATGGAGGGAATTATGGTGGGATTTATTATCAAAAATAGGATTTAACTAATGAAAATTGTTCAAAGAGAGAGTGTAGAATCAAATTTCGAGAGATAAATTATATCTAACATCAAAGAATCTATGGTTTAATGTTGGTTCATCATCACATCACTATAAAATCATTGCACAATCATTGAATCCTTGAAAAACATAAAAAATTCCACATTTTACTGATTTATCTCTCGAGGGGGCATATATTCGATAGTATCTGAAAATCAATGTCTAGGGCATCGTCTGGGCCATTGAAAGATTTTATGAGCATCACTATCAAATTTTTCTTTGAAGGAACATGTAAACACATTACTTCAAAGAGGGGAAAAATGTATACACCTAAAAATGGTCATCAACTTTAATTAATTAAATAATAGCTATTTGATTAGTATTCCAACTACATATAAATAAATGCTCAATTTCTTTATATTGTTCATTTCCTAAATTATTCAATTTCAAAAAATATTCTTCTAAATTAATTAAATAAGCAAGGTTCCTTAAACTTGTTTTATTTAATTAATCTTCACTAAATTCAATTAGGAATTAAAGCACATTTCTATAACTTTTTGTGCCACCTCATCAAGGTCACATGAAAATAAATAACTCTAATTTTTAAATGGAATTATCCTCCACCAATTTCAAAAATCACATGGCTCATTTCCTCCCACACTTCCACTAATTTTGGAGCACATGACTTATTCTTCCCTCACTTCCACCCACTTTTGGAGCACATGATTTATTCTTCCCACTCTTACACCAATTTTGGAAGCACATGGTCTTCTCTTCACACACTTGAATCTTCCATCCAAATGGCATGTTTCCCATTGGTCAAGAGATTCTTCCACACACATGGCATCTTGTCTTTGGTCAAGGGGACAACATCCTAATTCTCTTCATCTTCACAATCAATTCTTCTTATTCGATCTGGACTGTTGATTATTGCCACCTCACCATATGCTTGGAAAATGCTATAAATACAACCCTTGGGCCTTGTATTTTTCATCCACATTTGAAGTAAAGTTATTGTGTAAGTTTATCATTGGAGCTTGGAGCATTCTTGGAGTCTTATAGATAGTTTTTATATCATGTTTAGATTGTAGATTAATATATTGCATCATAGTTGCATTTTATCATCCATCTTGCATCATAGTCACATTTTAGATTAGTTTATTTTAAGTTTGCATTTGAGCATATGTAGAATCATATATAGATCATCATAGTTTAATACCATAGCATCCACCTCCACTTGTTCATTTATCATCTTGCATCATCCTTCACTCATCATAGCCTTCATCATCATTGTTTGCATATAGTTTCATGTAGGCATTGGATTAGCTTGCATGTTCAATACTAATCTCATTTCTTATATGTCATTCTAATAGCTTTTGTGCACATAGAAACTTGAGGGACAAAAAGGTTAAAAAGAGTCATTTAAGAATAGAAGACAATGAGACGTTCTTGGAAGATTTATCTTTATTGTAACTTAGAATAGTTTTCTTTGAATCTTTCAAATTAAATCATTTCAGTAAGGTTTGTGTTGATACTAACTTTGCACATTTAACACACACACAATAATAATTGGAATGTTACTAAGTGTGGATTTCTCTCCCATGACAACTTGGTGCACATCCTCAAGCTTCTTCTGAATGGTCAAAATTAACTACACCTTGATGAAGATTTGGTTGAGCGTGTTGGTATGTGGTGACTGATCATGCTATACTGTATAGCCCATGCTATACTGTATGCTATATTGTATAGCCCATTGTTCAGATGGGTATTATAGTATGATGAAGAACATGGTTATTCACAAGATTGTAATAGGTTTTACAATGGATAATAAAAGTATTGGATAGCTACGGTTTGGTGGATGTAGCCTGGATTGGGTGAACCACATTAAATTTTGTGTGTTTTAGTTTCTTTGTTTTATTAATTAAATATGCATTTAATTGTTAGATATTTGCAATTTCTAACCCTAACAAGTGGTATTAGAGCAGGTTGTGTTTCGATTATCGTCTATAGGAAGATCTCATGATTGAGTGGGAGTCTCATGGTTGAGTGGGAGCAATGACAGAGGAGGGTAAGAAGGTTGAGAAGTTTAATGAGCAAAACTATCAGTTATGGAAGATGCAGATGGAGGACTATTTCTATCAGAAGGATTTATGGTGGCCATTGGAAGGGAAAACCAAGAAACCCACAGTAATGTCAGATGAGGACTAGGAGATCTTAGATAGAAAGGCTCTTGGTAGTATTCGTCTATGCCTAGCACAATCAGGGGAATTCAATATTACAATAGCAAAGAAAACTCATGAGTTGATGGAAACCCTGGCGAAGTTATATGAAAAGCCTTCCACTTCGAATAAGGTATTTCTTATGAAACGTTTATTTAATATGAAAATGGTAGAAGGTGGGTCAGTTATTGATCATTTGAATGAGTTTAATATGGTCACCAGTCAATTAAATTCTGTAAAAGTAAACTTTGATGAAGAAGTTAGGGCCCTTTTGATTCTGTGTTCTTTGCCTGAAAGTTGGAATAGCTTGGTAATGGCTGTTAGCAATTATGTTTCTGGTTTGAATACATTGAAGTTTGATGATGTTTTTGGTGTTATTTTGAGTGAGGAAATTTGTAGGAAAAGCTCAGGTGGAACATCCACATCAGGCAGTGTTTTGAATGTAGAAAGTAGGGGAAAAACAAAGGAGAGAGGAAACAATTCTGAAAATCATGGGAAGTCATGAGGAAAATCAAAGGATAGAAAGTCTCAATCTAGAGACAAGAAGGATTGTTGGTACTGTGGTAAGCTGGGTCATTTGAAGAAAGATTGTTGGTCTCAAAAAAAAAAAGGAGACAAAAAGGAAGGAAGTAAAGAGGAAAATGTGGTAAGTAATAAATCTGATGAGGATGCTTTGATTCTTTCCCTTGATAATGTTGGTGATTCTTGGGTGTTAGATTTAGGGGCTTCATTTCATGCTACCCCCCATATAAGCTATTTTCTTGATTATGTCCAAGGGGATTTTTGGCTAGTTTATTTAGGAGATAACGAACCCTATCAGATTGTTGGAAAGTGAAGAATCAATATTAAGTTGTAGAATGGGAATCATTGGCTACTACGTGAGGTAAGGAACATTCCAAAGTTAAGCAAAAATTTAATTTCAGCAGGGCAACTAGATGATGAAGGTTGTGTTGTTACTTTTAGTGATAAAAACTGGAGGGTCACAAAGGGTTCCTTAGTGGTAGCAAAAGGTGTGAAAGTAGGCACCTTATATCTTTGTATAGGTCATACTGTTCTTGCTACTTTAATTGTTACAGAAAAAGGTCAATGTTCAGGAACAGTTGCTACAGTTCAGCAGGTAGAAGATCATACAGTTGTTGTGGACTCTGAATCAACACTGTGGCATAATAGACTTGGCCTTATGAGTGCAAAATGTATGAAAGTACTTCATTCAAATAATGTTTTACCAGGTCTAAAATGTGTTAATATGGATTTTTGTGAAAGTTGTGTGTATGGAAAATAAAATAGAGTAAATTTTCTCAAGGATGGGAAGCAAAAGAAAGATGAGAAATTGGAGCTTGTGCATACAAATGTATGGGGACCAACTTAGGTATCTTCTCTTGGTGGCTCTCTGTATTATGTTACATTCATTGATGATGCAACTAGGAAGGTATGGATTTATTTCCTTAGGCAGAAATCTGATGTATTTGAAACTTTTAAAAAATGGAGAAGCTTGGTTGAGAATGAGATGGGTAAAAGGATAAAATGTCTCAGATCTAATAATGGTGGTGAGTATTGCAGCAAAGAGTTTGAAGATTATTGTTCCTCTAATGGTATTTGTAGGCAAAAAATGGTTCCAAGGACTCCACAGGAAAATGGGTGGCTAAGCGCATGAATAGAAAAATAATGGAACATGCACAGACTATGAGATTGCATGTTGGGTTGCCTTTAAAAATGTGGGCAGAGACTATAAACACTGTGTTTATTTAATTAATAGAGGTCCCTCTAATCCTTTGGGTTGTGGTATTCCAAAGGAAGCATTGAAAGGTAAGAAGGTGAGTTATTCTTTTCTCAAAACCTTCAGTTGTGAAGCATTTGCACATGTAGATTCTAAAAATAGAACCAATCTTGATGCAAAATCAAAGAAATGTGTATTTGTTGGATATGACATTGATGAATTTGGTTATAGGCTTTGGGATTTTGAAAATTAGAAAATTGTGAGAAGCAGGGATGTCATATTCAATGAGAAAGTGTTATACAAATATCTGTTGCTGCAGCATGAGAAGAAAGAAAATGATTATGCAGTGTTGGATGATATTCCAAACAATGATGTTTCAATGGTTCCTCATGTTGGGCAACGAAAACAACAACAAATACCACAAACTCTGTTAGACGATCTTCAAGGATAAGTAGACCTCAAAAATATTTTCTCCCTCTCAGTATACTATTTTGTTAACTGATGTTGGTGAACCAGAATATTATGATGAAGCTATGCAGGTGGATACCAAGGTTCAGTGGGAGCATGGAATGGAAGAAGAAATAGACTCTTTGCTGAAAAACCAAACTTGGGAATTATGCAAGTTGCCTACAGGTAAAAAGGCTTTACCAAACAAATGGATTTATAGGTGAAAGAGGAGGATGGAGAAGAAGAGATTTAAAGGCAGATTAGTTGTAAAGAGATTTGCATAGAAAAATTATTGATTTTAATGAGATTTTTTCTCCGGTTGTTAAATGACTTCTATTCGTATTATTTTAAGTATTGTGGCTGGCGAAGATTTGCATTTAGAACAGCTTGATGTTAAAACAACCTTTCTCCATGGTGATTTGGAAGAGGAAATATATATGGACCAACCACAAGGATTTGAGGTCAAAGGTAAGGAGAAACTAGTGTGCAGATTGAGGAAAAGTTTATATGGCTTGAAGCAAGCACCTCGAGAATGGTACTTGAAATTTGATAGTTTTATGGTTGAGCAAGGCTACAACTGGTGTAATTCTGACCATTGTGTTTATTTTAAGAGGTTGGATAATGATAGCTACATTATTTTATGTCTATATGTTGATGACATGCTTGTAGCAGGGTCTAACATGGATCACATAAGTGAACTAAAACAACAGTTAGCAAACTTTTTTGCTATGAATGATTTAGGGGTAGCAAAACAAATCCTTGGTATGAAAATTTGTAGAGATAGGAAAAACAAAAAATTGTTTTTATCTCAGGCTAATTATGTTGAAAAGGTGTTGCAGAGATTTCATATGGAGAATGCAAAAGTTTTCAGCACACCTTTGCGTAGTCATGTTAAATTGACTAAGGATATGTGTCCAAAGACACAAGAGGAGGAAGAAAAAATGTCCAAGGTACCATATGCTTCAGCTGTAGGCAGTTTGATGTATGCCATGGTATGCACGAGACCAGATATTGCACATGCTGTAGGAGTTGTTAGCAGGTATTTGAGTCATCCCGGAGTTGAGCATTGGAATGAAGTAAAATGGATTCTCAGGTACTTGAGAGGTACATCCAATAGTTGTCTATGTTTTGGGGGCTCTAATACTGATTTAAAAGGCTATGTTGACTCAGATTTGGCAGGGGATATAGATACCAAGTGAAGTACCACAAGTTATGTATTTACAGTTGATGGGACAACAGTGAGTTGGATTTCATGATTGTAGAAGGTGGTTGCTTTATCCACCATAGAGGCAGAGTATGTTGCTGCAACAAAAGCAGCTAAGGAGATGATATGGTTGCAAATTTTCATGGATGAGTTGGGAAAACAACAGGCTGGAAATTACTTGTTTACAAACAGCCAGAGTGCTATACATCTTGCAAATAATTCTACCTTGCATTCTAAAACAAAACACATACAATTGAGATATCATTTCATTTGTTCGATGTTGGAGGATGGACAAGTCAAGTTGGACATGATACATACAGATGTCAATCAAGTGGATATGTTTACGAAGGTGGTGACAAGGGAGAAGCTGAGCTCCTCTTCAGCTTCGGTTGGCCTTCAAGGTTGAATTCAAGTATAATAGAGCAGCAGGGTCCAAGGTACTTATTTCAAGTGGGAGCTCTAATTGCAGCAGTGTTGTCCAGGATCAGTCTCCAAGTGGGAGATTGTGTTGGTATGGAGCCTGATCAGTCTCCAAGTGGGAGATTGTTGGTATGTGGGGACTGATCATGCTATACTGTATAGCCCATGGTATACTGTACACCCCGACATGTATCCTTGCTGGGGTCCAGGGCCGGGCTGAGCCCCGAGCGGGGGTTTGGGGGCAGCAGCCCTCGTGAAAAATTTTCCCCCTACTTTTTCGCGTGATCACCGAAAAAGGGAAAAATCAATGAAAAAAAGAAAAAAATGATTTTGTAGAACCTAAAATTTTGGAAGCTTCTAAGCTTGTTAAAAAGGGGTTCAGATGGGTGTTATAGTATGATGAAGAACATGATTATTTGCAAGATTGTAATAGGTTTTACACTAGATAATAAAATTATTGGATATCTGCGGTTTGCTGGATGTAGCCCGGATTGGGTGAACCATGTTAAATTCTTTGTGTTATGATTTATTCTGTGTGTGTTTTAGTTTCTTTGTTTTATTAATTAAATCTACATTTAATTGTTAGATATCTGCCATTTCTAACCCTAACAGAGCGCTAGTATTGTTGTAAGTTATATTTCTTGGATTCCCATTGGTTGGTGTATTAAGGGGAAACCCCCATGGATTTTTTAACTTTAGCCTTAATGGTGTCTTTGACCATTTACACGTTCTTTTACTATATTTTGATTTAATGTTTTGTCAATATAATTTTATCTTTTTTTTCCTAAAAAAATTGTCTTTTAAACTTTATAAATAATATTTTTTAAGTATATATATTTAAAAATTAAAGAACTAATAATTTATAAAGAGATTATATTTGCGCTAAAATTTAAATAAGAACTGAATTTAAAAATGATTAGGTGAAAAGTAGGGTAGAGCCAAATACATGAGCAAGAGAATATACCACTAAATTTTTTTGCACTAAATCACTCTAAAAAGATGCAATTATGAGAGCCAAAAGATGCAAATAACAATTAGAAATGATACCTAACTGTTATACCAACTACGAGGGAAGTTTTTAGAGCATAAAAGCTATGTACCTAGTCAAAAGTTGTTTTTGAGCTACAAAGGAGTCATTCACCTTCAATTGTGAATGGGTCACTATTAGTGTTTTTGAAACCGAGATCAGGGTTTTGTACCTTGATTTTTGCACTCTCAAATTCTCGGTTATCAAGTTTTGAAAGTTTGTAGCTAATTTTGCAGCTTCAATTCTTTGATTTTTCACTTTGAATGACAAATTTGCTCCAAACATGCTCCACATGATCTTCAACTAGTAAATCTGCAATCACACATTCAAGGGAGGGAAATTTTTTTGATTGTTAGTGAATAGGGGCTTGCCTCGGTCAAACCCCTTGTTGGTAATTAAACCAAATGATGAAATAAATGAAATGAAGCATGAAACATGAAATATGTAAATGATGTCACCTTGGATGATGTCTTGTAATACATGAAATAGTGTTGAGACATTTATGTCTCTTCCATGTTGATCCAAAATATTTTCCTTTATCTTTTTCATTTGTCTTGTGTTTTCCTTTTGGAGATGATATAAGGCATGAAGACATTTATGTCTCTTCCATCTTGAACCAAGAGATTTTCCTTTATATTTTTCATTTTTCTTTTATTTTCCTTTTTGGGTTGACACAAGGCATCGAAACATTTATGTCTCTTCCATGTTGACCCAAAATTTGTTCCTTTATCTTTTTCATTTGTCTTTTATTTTCCTTTTGGGGATTACGCAAGACATCGATACATTTATGTCTCTTCCATGTTGACCCAAAAGATTTTCCTTATCTTTTTCATTTGTCTTGTGTTTTCCTTTTGGGGATGACTCAAGGGATCAAGACATTCATTTTTCTTCCATGTTGACTCTAAAGATTGTTTTTCTTTTTTTTTGCTTTCTTTGTGTCATTCTTCTAGTTCTATGAGTATTTGGGGAATGAAGACAGTTTCACGCTCGATGAAAATATTGTAGCATAGACATACTAACCCAAAATCCATAGATCCCTTATGTATTTGTGGGGGCAACCCTTCCTTCCTATTTGATGACATAACTCATTTCAGAAACATATGAATTGGCATAGGGTTTTCTAAGGAAAGCTCTCATGTATTAGGAAAAGAGTTTGTTACTTTAAAGAAATTTCTCATAGTGATAGTGTAGCAACTGCTTTAAAGTGGGGGCATACATAGATAATATCTTTTGGAAAAATTACATGGTTTGATTTTTATTTTTTCTTGTGATGTTTCCTCTTCTTGGTGGTTTCATTGGGTTTAATTTTTTCCACATCTGTACGATCTATTGACATGGGTTGATGTAAACAAGGCATCCCATGGGTGACAATCTAACACTTTTGAATTGTCCTCTCTTTGAGACATTAGGCATAATGCTCCCTAAGAGGAATATTGCTACACAAACAAAGAAAAATCCCATTTAACAATTTTTTTACATGATATTCAAAAGCATTTACATTGTGGTGCCTTATTAAAGTTATCAGGAGGATAACTTTGGTATTGTTAGTATGATGGGAAGCCAATACACTGGCATAAATTTCTCATTATATGGTAGGAAGCCAACACACTCGCATGAATTTATCACTAAACCACTTCATTGGGAAACTCACCTAGTGAACAACCCAAGGTTCCACTACCCCAAAGTGAGCAACACATGTTATGGAAAAATAGCCCTATTCTACATCATGTTGGAATAGTTGTGCTTGATCCTTTATTTTTAGTTATTTTTCTTGGCCTTTGATAGGGTATGATCATGTATCTTTGTTATTGTTGCACATTTAAGTGTATTAGATGTCTACTTTAGTGTGAGTTTGACATAGGGTCATCCTCTCACTAATGTGGGGGAAAAATGTAGTAATGGAAAAAGTAAGCCTTTTTCCTTAGTTTGATAATTGACATTAAAATTGTATTAATGTTGTCTTGGAGTGGTGTTGTAATGTGTTTTACACATTCAAACTATTATAGGATGTTTATTTTACTAAAACATGTGTTAATTGATCCTTTCTAAAGGTGTTGTAAAGTGTTGTAACACACTTTCACACTTTTCTAGGATGTATTTGCTTAATTAAGCCTAATGGGCCCCTTTCTGAATAAAATGTACCTAATGTGTACCTTTTTTAAGTGTTTTAAAGTTTTATAAGGAACTTTCACATTTATCTAGGTGGTAATTAATACATTATGGGTAATTGAAGTAATTGACCCCTTCTAATTCAAATTTAAGCCTTAATTTTGACACCTCACAAAGATCTATCCTGACACCCATAATTTATTTAATAAAATATTTCATTGGGAAAGGTTAGGTCCTAGAAAATGGTGCCAAGACCCATTCATCATAGGTGGTGAATGGTTCCTCCCTTAACAAGACTCCCCTTTTTTCAGTTGATCTGGAATGGGTTTTTGGTGCTCCTTCAATCCCCCAAGGTTAGGTCCTAGTAAACTGACTCAAGCCAGGAACCATTCGCCCTAGGTGGTGAATTGGTCTTCCCTTAATTAGACCCCCCTTTTTGAATTTCATTCTGGTGGGAATTTAATAATATTTCTTTCTAAATCTAGTGTCAGCCTTAATTATTTGAATTTTGGGGTTAATCTCCTAATTTAGTATAAATAAGGGTTAATTCACATTGTTTCTCCTAGAAAATTTGATAGAGAATCCTTATAGCTAATTTGAGTCTACAAGAGCATTTCAAGAGAATTTACAAGATAGATTTCGAGATTTTATTGTAGCAATTCAAGATCATTTCATCATGTCAATGGTTTGATGCATGCATTCATGTTGTTGAGCTAGAGAAGTGAATGCAACATTGAATATCTACTTGCAACCATTGTTCAAATGACATTCAAGGATCTAAGATCTACATTCTTCATGGCCACTACATGTTAGTTTGGAGAAAAATTATCAAAGTTGTAAACTAACATGTAGTGGGAATGAAGAATGTAGATCTTGGATCCTTGAATGTGTTTGAACAATGGTTGCAAGTAGATATTCAATGCTACATTCACTTCTTTAGCTCAACAACATGAATGCATGTATCAAACCCTTGACATGATGAAATGATCTTGAATTGCTGCAATAAACTCTTGAAATATACCTTGAAATGATTTTGTAGACTCAAATTTTCTATAAAGATGCTCTCTCAAAGCTGCTAGGAGAAAGAGTGTGAATTAACCCCTTATTTATACTAAATTAGGAGATTAACCCCGAAATTCAAATAATTAAGGTCGACACTAGATTTGGAAAGAAACATTATTAAATTCCCACTAGAATGAAATTCAAAAGGGGGGGTGTCATTAAGGGAGGACCCATTTTCCACCTAGGGTGAATGGGTCTTAGCTCAATTTACAAGGACCTAACCCTAGGTGATTTAAAGAGCACTAAAAACATATTCTAGATCAACTGAAAAAGGGTGGTCTTGTTAAGGAAGGACCCATTTGCCACCTAGGGCGAGTGGGTCCTAGCACCATTTTCCAAGACCTAACCTTACCCAATGAAATATTTTATTAATTAAATTATGGGTGTCGAGATAGATCTTCGGGAGGTGTCAAAATTAAGGCTTAAATTTGAATTAAATAGGGTCAATTACACCAATTACCCACAATTAAGTAATGACCACCTAGATATATGTGAAAGTACCTTATAACACTTTACTACACTTAAAAAAGGTACACATTATGTACATTTTATTCATCTAAAGAGTCCCATTAGGCTTAATTAAGCAAATACATCCTAGAAAAGTGTGAAAGTGTGTTACAACACTTTACAAAACCTTTGCAAAGAATTAATTAAGGCATGTTTTAGTCAAATAAAGATCCTAGAATAGTGTGAATGTGTACAACATATTACAACACCACTCCAAGACACCATTAATTCAATTTTAATGTCAATTATCAAACCAAGTAAGGAAAAAGGCTTACTTTTTCCATTACTACAAAAAATAGAATGTATATATAATTATATTTATATGTTTTATGTATAATTGTAATTATTTATAAATATGGGGTAAAGGCCATGATTCCTTTGGCTAAAGCATCCTATTGTAGGAAATAGGTCACGAGGTCAATTCTCCCCCCCATCCTTGTGGTATATGAGGGCATGTCATACTAATGTCACCAATCATGTCAAAAAAGCTTACTAGATTTACTATAGTTTATAGAGAGGGCTACCAATTCCTATAGTCTAAAAAAGAAAAAAAAGTATTTATAAATGTATTATTTATATATTGTTCATGTTTATTTAAATAAATAATAATTTTATAAGTTAAAATTTTTACATATTGAAATTTTTATTTTATTTACTTATTATTGTTCATTTGTGAATATTTACTTTTAATAAAAGAATATATAAATATTAAGTTATATTTATATTTATATGTATTTTTATTTATAATACCTAAACAAAATTTTATGTATAAATGAAACCCACAAACCAACCTTAACACAAGATGATACCAAATAGTTGAGAAATCTTTAATATTCTTGTAGAGATAATTGGAATTAATGTTCTAACAATATATTTTTTGCTCTAATAAAAACATTTAAATCTTAAAAGAGTAGCATTATATAATAAAACATATTATGGTTATAAAGTTACTATAATATACATATTTTTTGGTCCCCACCATGTCTGGTTAACTGAAGCCCAACTTTGATAGCTTGGTCAAACCTAACCTAGGTCAGGCGAGTGGGGTTGGGGTCATCCATGAACACAAGGGGAAGTTAATTTTTGCATGAATGGTAAAATTGGGGTTTCAATTATCTAGTTTTCCTGAGGTGGCGATAGCCTTCCACACCATACAAATTTCCACACAAGTAGGGCTCTCAATTTTGGTTATTGAAGGGGAATCTAAAGAATGGCTCTCATGCTGATAGGGAAAGCCTTTTCCTACTAGACCCTCTAGGACCTCGTGGCCTTGGCTCACAATCTCATAATTTCCCTTGGTAACTATAGTCTTAATCATGTGTATAGGAGCAAAAATAAAGTTGATTCATTGGCAAATCTTGGAGATTTTACTCCAAATTTAGTAATGTGGGATAATATCCACCATATTTGAAGTTAGGTGCTTGGATTATTCAACATGATGATAAAGAACTATCCAAATGAGATCAAATTGGATATGATGCAAGCTCTTATTGATAGTTTCCACACTCTTCAATTATGGAAACTTAAAACCACTAAATAATATTTTCATATTTACATTCACTGGTTGCTTTGGTTTTCATATAGCCATTTCTATAGTTGATGTTTCCTTGCTCTAAAATTCATGTTCTTAGCTATGGGGGGTGATTTGGTTAACGATGAACCTACCAATTACAATAGATGGGAGCAAGACAAGGAGGTTTGGGTCATTCTGGAATGGGGAAAGTTGGCTTCATTTTTGGAGGGGATGTAGGGGCATGACCACAATATTTCTTTGGAGTTCTCTAATTCTTGGGTGGATGGAACTATTATTGTTGAATAGGTCTCCTTCATGGTGACTCTTGAGCTTATTTTCAAGGTGAGGGGGCTATCTCTAGAAGGAGTTTTCATTCCACAATTCAGAAAGCCATTACTAGGAAGACATGAAACATTTTTTGAAAGAGGAGAGAGGGGGAATAGATTGCAGAATGGCTTTAACCATGCAAACCTGCCTAGAATTTAGAGTCAAATTATTGAATTCCTCATGAGGTATGTCATGCTTGAAGGAAATTTCACTTCCATGCTCATCTTTTCCCTATGCTTAATCATTGTGGGTATAATGTCAAAATGAACTTCCCCTTTTGGCTAGTGTCCTTCCTTAAGAAATCTATTAAAAGTGTCTTAGCTAAATAAAAGTAATTACCCATCCACCAAGGCCTTATTTATCATCTTTGAAAGTTTCATTCCACATTTCTTTCCTCCCTTTCCATTGTTCGAAAGAACACTCTGGCCATTCATGACCCCATCAATCACTTTGTGGACCCAAACCCCTTTATTACTCTTGATGAAACCCTTCCTGCCATCTATCATAGCATCTGACCCTAGGGAAAAGCCCCTATGAATGAAAAACTCCCCCCGACCCCATCAAATATGCTCCATTGTCAAAACCCATGCCTATTTCTACTTTTGGGTGAGGGGTGTTGGACAACTCAAATGATAAATCACAAGATCCCACCCCTACCAAATCTCCTTTGCACTCTTATGATCATGCAAATATCTATAATGTTCCCAATAGCCCCTATTTCTAACCCTAACCCTCAAAATTCTCCTAGCCTATGGATCAATCTAGAGGAAACCAAAACTGAACCTGGGTTGATTCATGTCCCTAATAACTCCCTAGGTAAAAAAAATAATGAAATCTCAGAGATAATTAACATCCAAAAGTATATCATGATGTGGCTTTTGGGCTAGTTGACGAAAATAAAGAAAGAATCCAAATTCTAGAGGGCAAGGTTCTCAAGCTACAGGTTCCATGGCTAGGGGAGGTGGAGAACAAGGAGCACTAGGACATGATTTCCACTTTGGTCAAGTTGTTGGAGAAGTGGGAAGGGTGGGAGAAGGATTTGGAAGATTTTTGCACCATTATTGGTATTGAGGAATAAAAAAATAATTTGTTGACTGAGATTGATGCTATCCATTAGAACTTAGAGAAAATCATGCAATGACTCAAGGTCATCACTAATTATAATAAAGAAACCATGAAGAATGCTACCCTCACCCTTCAAGTTTTTCAGAATGAATTAAGTACTAGGGGAAGTAGGTTGTGGATGATTTGAAGGATGGTCATAAGTAGAAGAAGGGTAAAATTGTGGATACCTCAGCTTGTGATGTTACGGTGAATACTCAGGCCATTCGGTAGGGGCTTGTGACTATGAAAAAAAATCTCCAATTCCTTTCTCAGGAATTGAATGTGATCATTGGTCTCAAGTTGTTGGGAGACCTATAGGTGTCCTATGGTTTTGTGTTGGTCCCAAATTTGTGTGATTTTTTTGTTTTTTTGTTGTTCAAATTGTTTAAGCTTTACTTTTAGTTTTAGTTTTTGGGTTTCTCACTTCTCATGAGTTCCTTGTCTACCTCTATGGTTTTTTTATAATAGGTATTGACCCTTACATTCTTAATCTAATAAGAAAATATGTGAAGCATAGAGAAAAGGGAGAAGGCTATGAATTCTAACCCCCTTTAGTCTAGTTAGTGTTTCATTGAAAAGATGAGATCCACGAATCTTGTTATAACTATCAACTCAAGAGGTGAATTAAGTCAAGATTAAGGGATATTGCACTCTTTCCTTTATGCAAGGATGGGGTGGCAAACTAAATCAAAAGTTATGGAGAATAAATTCAAAAAACATGAAAACTCTAACTCTAGATCTAACACTTGAAATTCCTAAATCTAACACAAAATAGTATGAATCTGCAACTTTTCCAACAAAACAAGGAGTTGAAATTGTGCATTGGTCAAATCTAAATTTTCAAGATTGCTGACAGGGACTCATTCACCACCAAAGGCGAATGGGTTCTGGTAGGATTGTTTGAGGAGCAATAAACCTAAAAGATAAGCTTGTTGATTGTAGAATCTGTTACCCTTCAAACCCTAACAAGGACTCATTCACCACTAAAGGAAAAGGGGTCCTGCTAGGTCCTTCTAAAAATCTCTAAACTTGGTCTTCAACTTCTAGATCTTCTCTTCTCCTTTGCACCTTAAAATCCATGTTTCCAAATCTAGAGCTACCTATAAATTTTTTTAAAAAAATTGTAGCTTGTTGGTGGATAGGGGTTTTCCTTAGTCAAACCCCTTGTTGGTAGTTAAACCTTTGATGATGAATGAAAATATGAAACATGTAATTGTGTGTGCAATCCTAATATTAAGTGTGTCTAAGACTAATATCTATGAGAATGTAAAGGAAATTCTATCCAATTGTGTTAGAATAGAACCCTTGAATGCAATTTGAACAATGCAAATGGCTCACTAAAGAAGATGTCTAATCCCTCTAATAAGCCATAAATATGAAAATACCTCTTGTAGGCTACAAATAGGATGATAATAGAAGATGGAATCACTTAGGAAATATGTCCTTACACTTGGTTGTATGTCTTGTGCATCTCCCAACATCTAGGATCCCTCATGATTCTCCAGAGGAATCTATCATCAACCTTCACTAATGCATGATCTTGGACATAAAATAAGATTGAAGACCTTGCAATGCTACTCCAAACTTCACTTTTTCTTGATTCTTGACTATGAATGCTTGATCTCATGAAAATTATTTATCTATTTCTTGCTTGAAATCTTATTCTAGGTGAAATCATGTAAAATAACCTTGTATTTATACTAAATTAGAGAATTAACCTTGAAATTTAAACAATTGAGCCTGACACCAGATATGGAGATAAAAATTATTAAATTATTGCTAGGATGAAATTTAAAAAGGGGGATCCTCATTAAGGGAGGAACCATTTGACACCTATGATGAATGGATCTTGGATCAATTTTCTAAGACCTAACTTCGGGGGATGGAAAGAACACTAAAAATCAATATCAAATCAGTTGATAAAGGGGGGTCCTATTAATGGAGGACCCATTTGCCACCTAGGGTTAATGGGTCTCAACACCATTTTCAAGACCTTGAATATACACCATTAAATATTATGCAATTTGAATTGTGGGTGTCGGTATAGATCTTTGGGAAGTGTCATTAATAAGGTTTAAATTTTAATTAAAGGGGTCAATTAACTCTAATTAACCACAATTAATTAAGAGGACCCTACATAAATGTGAAAGTGTACTACAACACATTACAACACCTAAATAGTGTACACAATTAAGTTCATTTCATTAAAAAGGGACCCATTAGGCTTAATTAATTAAATAATCCTTATAAAAGTGTGAAAGTGTGTTACAACACTTTACAACACTCTTGCAAAGGACACATTAAGGTATATTTTAGTCAAATAAAGATCCTAGAATGATGTAAATGTGTACAACACATTACAACACCACTCCAAGACACAATTAATTCAATTTTATGTTAATTATCCAAACTAAGTGTGAAAATGGATTACTTTTTTGACACTACATTTAACCCCCACTTTAGTTTCCATATGATACTATATGAACATGAAAGCTAAAGGAAATAACTAATATGAAAAAGGATACTCATATGGATTGATTAGGGATAATGAAGCCCCCATTATAGCTACCCACAAAACCACAATGTTAGGAACCACATCCTGCAACATAGATTTGTTAGATGTTCAGAAATCCTCTTAACTAAAAACCTAACAGGATCAACATATAAGCCTAATTCCTTGATTAGTCGACACGTTAGGACTAAAAATAACCCCTATAGGACCCATTGACTACCTTGTGTGAATGAGTTCCATTTGTCCTCTTTTTAAGGTTCTGAGTGGGAAAAGTGGGTTTTTAATTTAAATTTCTTCCATGTTAGCCTTGTGGATCAAATTAATGGTCATTTGAGTTCATTTCATATAAGCAACATAAACCTACATGTTATCAAGTCAAGCAAGAAAGAGTTAAGCATTCCAAGATCATCAAGACAACATTCAAGATCATTTTTAGGCATTCAAGGGTAGAATTATTCATCAATTTTTGCAGCAATTAAAGATACATCATCATGTCAATAATATCAAGCATCAAGCATGTTATTGAGCTAGTGTTGTGATGTAGCATTGAAGATCCAAGATCAATCATTGTTCTACACCTATTGTCAAAGATCAAGATCTACATCCTTCATGGCCATTTCATGTTGAGTTGCATATTTATAGGGAATCATACAAGACATCCTTCAAGGTACCATTGTTCATGTTTCATGTCCTATACTTCATATATCATGTGCACTATTTCATCATTTGGTTTAATTACCTAAAAGGGGTTTGACCAAGGAAAACCCCTATTCACTAACAATCAACAAGTTTTCTCCCCTTTGCGTGTGTGATTGCAGATCTAGGTGTCTTGGAGCTTGAAGAATCATTGAATATTAGGTTGAAATATTTTTGGATTTGTATCCCCATTTGCAAGGTAATAATCTTCACTAAAAGGTCATCTATAGCCCTGAAATCAGAGTTTCGAATCTGGGAACTTGGAGGAATAGATTGAGCAAACTGAGAAGAGTAAATTTAGACTTTGAATTTCTAGAAAATAAAAACTTAACTCATTCACCACAAATGGAAAATGAGTCCCATTTGTGGACACTAGAAATGGATACTTCACTTCCTTGTTCACAAAATGGATACAAGGAGAGGGATATGATTTTGTGATATTTACATTCAAGGACACCTTAAAGATCTGAACCCAATGAAAGATGTGAGAGATATGACTATAAGGTATCCTTGGAGATGATTGAGACAAGAAAGGGGGTTCACCACCAAGTGTAAACTTGGAAAATACAAAATGTTTGAAAACAATGTGTGATATGCAAAAAGACCTAAAAATGCAAGTAGAATGTAACAAAAAATTATGAAACTAGAAATGTGCACCTTGGAAACTGAAGGAGGCAGAATGGAGGTTTGGAATCCTAAAAAATCTATTGTTTATGGTAACTAGGACTCATATGCAAAGCTATGCGAATCAGTCTAGTTTAGGGAAGATTGTGCCGGAAGAAGTTTAAGACAAATGGGTACTCAAATCTTCAAAATTTTTGTTTAGGACTGGGCAAAGCGACTAATTCACCAATATTGGTGAATTAGTCCACTTCTAGATTTCTTGAAATTTAGAACTATATTCTATATCTCTCAATCTACTATGTTAATCCTAATACAGATCTAGGTCCAAAACTAAATAATTCAACCTATAGTCCTTCTCCAAGGCTTGTTTGCAACTTTGAAAACTTTGAATTGTTTTGACAACTTGATGACAATTTTTCCAATCTTTATCATTGATAAATTTTTAACCGAGACTTGAAAATCATATGCAAATAGAGGGGAAAATGTTGTGGGGTTAGTGGATAGGGGTTTTCCTTGGTCAAACCCCTTGTTGGTAAATAAACCCTTGAAATGAAATGAAATAGGATAGAGAATGATGAATGAATGAGTAATGATTTTGCAACTCACCAATCCCTTGTATTAAAGTTCTGCAAACATGTAAGTTATGGCTCCAATGGATGAGGAGTTGGAATCTTGCTTGATGTTTATGCAATTTTTGCTTGAATCACACAATCCTACATAACAAATGTTATCCCTAAAACAACATGATGTAAACAATTTGACATGATGAAAGACACTTGAATAAGCTCTTGAATGCTTGAAAATATGCCCTTGAAATTCCTTGTATTCTCTTATGAATGCTCAAATTCTCTTGTGAAATATGCACATGAATACTTGAGTGCTTGATTAGGTAGGATGAAATGAGAGAAAGAACCTTGTATTTATACTCAATTATGCAATAATTCCTGAATTACAACACTACAGGCTGACCTTAAATCTTGGAGAAAAAAACCTACCAAAATTTTGAATTAAATTTTAATTTTGAGTTAAAGGGGACTCATTTGCCACCTTGGGAGAATGGGTCCCACCTAAGGGGACTCATTCACCCACAATGGAAAATGAGTCCCACCTTAGGAATTTAAGGTGGGTTTCAGGATTTTGATGCTTTAAATGATATTTGTCAGGATTATTCTAAAAAATATACATAAGTAAGTCCTGTGGATCGAAGTGAGGCCAATTAAAGCATAAGAAAGCCCAATTATTAATGACAAGCCTAGGACAGTGTGAAATTATGTTACAACACTTTGCAAAACTTTGAAGCAAGGCTTGGTAAATGATGAAAAGAGGTTATTTAGGTGAAATGAATTAACAAGACCCTAGAAAAGTGTGAAAGTATTTTACAACACTTTACAACACTTAGGTAAGGTACCATTTGAATCTTTTTAGTTCACAAGGGCCCAAGAACTAATACGAATGTGTTATCCACAATACAACATTAATTCAAGGCAATATTAAGCCAAAATCACAAGGAGAGCCCAAACGAGTTAGAAAAAGTAGAAGGGTTACTTTTTCAATTACCACATTTAGCCCCCACTTTAGTGAGAAGATGAACCTACTTCAAACTCACACTAAAGTAGACCAACGTGCATCAAGAGGTTTTCAAATGTACCAATGCTAGCAAGATGGGATTACAACAATAAAGAGGGGTGATGAAGCCCCAAGGATCAAGATCCCATGTCAAACCAACATAAGCAGAAAGGAACAAACATGAAAATTATACTAAGAACAACAAGTCCAAGCATACAATGCCAAAGATGAAGAAAAAAAAGGTGAAATAAAAAGAATCGGATCAAGCTTCGACCATTTTTCTAACACGACGGGGAGAAAATATAGGTTGTTTGTCTAGAAAATGCATACTCACAATGTCTACGCCTATGCTCTCTAGCATATTTGTTTCTTTTGGTTTTTTTTTCAAGTTGTATTTGTGTAGGAATGGGTTGATCAACCATAGGTTTCTTTTCTTCCCTAAGTGGAGGAATGGAAAGAACCTCGAGAGGTTGTTTGAACTCTTTCTCTTTGACTTTGTAAGCTTGTTTGATTCTAGGAGGTCTAGTGGGGTTGGTTTCATTATTTTTTGGTCATTTAAAGGATATGGATGGATTTTCTATTGTAGATTTGTCTTGGTTGTTTAGGTCTTGTTTAGGTTCAAGCATGGTTTCATCAAGGATAGGAGGTGAGAAGGTAGAGGGGGACACGTTTTAGAGGGATAGTTCGGCTATTTTCTTTTCTTTGAATTTTTGGTAAGATACAAAAAGTAAGTCTTCTTATTGCTTGATAGGTTCCATGGGCTCGGGACAAAAGGATTCTAAGGAAAATTTTTCTTTGGAAGACAAGGGGTTAAAGCTGCTATGGTGAACAGTGAATATTTAATTGTAAAATGGAAACTTTAAGCATTTGTGCACAATTGAAGGGACAAATTTCATTAAGTGAAGCCATGGATGGCCTAGCCTCAAATGAAACTGGTCTGACTACGGGATGATGGAGAATGTGACATCTAATGTTTTTGGTCCTATTTGCAATGGAAAGGTGATCAATCCAATCATAGGGCAAGAAAAAACATTGTGTGTCTTGATCCATACTTTTAGTTTATCATAGTCATCTTGATAAAGTTCATGCAAGAGTAAGAACTCATCGATGATCACATTCTCTCCACAGGAAAGATCTATTAGTATCCCATTAGTGGGCTTGTCATAGATACAACCAACTATGTAGAGATAACCATTAGGTGCATGTTTAATTATATCCTTAGAGGAGAAAGTAATATCAAGAAGACTCTTGTTGATGGCAATTTTGGCACCACAACAATGCAAGCAGAATATTGCTACTCTACTTCTCCTAAAAGAGAAAGGAAACACATGGATGCCTTAGCTCCCAAGGTCTTGGTAGTTGGGTTTCAACTGTGCTGATGTTACTCAATGGCCAATGCGACAGTAATATTTAAGGGGCCTGCTGGTGTTGGGCTTTTGGATTGTTCTAAGATCGAGCATGAAATAAAACCTATTCTAACCAGGGATTTTAAAGAAATACAAAAATATGGATCAAGGTTTTGGAATAGAAAAGAACAATAGTTCATCCAATTTAACCAGACTTATTGCCTTTCAAGGAATTTGTAAATTAAAACTGAAGAAAAAATTAACTTGTGATTAACACAATATCATTCACTCACAGTGCTGATTTTAATAACTAATTATAAGCTACCATTTAAGAAAAACAAAAAAAGAGATTTCATTCCTTGAAAGCTTTCAAAATCAGATGATTAATTTTAGATAAATACGGTTCTGGAACACAATATGAAGTAGATTCGAATTTGGTTGCTTCTACTGTGGGTTAGACAAATAAGCAACATTTACAAATCTGACACAATCACCAATGTATAGAAAACCTGTGTCTTTAGACTACTTCCATATACACTAGAAGAACTTTAAAAATACATTACAATTTGTACTAAAATCTAACTGCTAACTAAGAAGACAGGAGAAGCTCTCATTACTGAGAATCAAGATGCAACTCGATCTCCTTCTGCTAGCTGACTAACTCCTAACAGTTCTAGCTCTAAACAGTTCTCTAAACCTAGAAGTTCTAATCTAGAAGTGCTAACACTAAAAATTATGGAACCCCTTCTTTCCTTAAAAAGGAGGCTAGAATGCCATATATACATCCCCTCCCGGGAAGAATGTCGATGCTTGCTTTAGGGTTTACAAAATATCTGCTCTATTAAAGGGTTAGTGTCAAGATCTTTCAAGAAAGTCAGCTCTACATTAAACTCGAATCTTTTCCGCTTATGTCGATGAAGATTCTCTCCTGAGGCATTCTATACATCTTTTACAACTACCGCATTTACTTCAAGGTTTTGTGTCCATCCTTAAACTCCTTCTTAGGGTTGCCTTGAATGCTCTGGGATATCCCGCCATTAATACCAACTGCTTCTGTCAGTGGTCACCACAGCTATCCCTCTAAGTCATGGTTTCTTTGTTCTTCGGCCTCCTTTCTGTTCTGGACTTTTTCATGCATTGACCACCTTCTAGAAGCACCATCAGGTTTCCCTGTAGATCTCTGCATTATCTCTTGAACTGATTTATCCCTTGTGGACTCAGAATGAATCCACCTTGTGTGCTTCGCAGGAGTAGTCAATCAGTCAAAGGGACTGATGAGTCAGTCTTTTGGCTCCCTCATTGGATGGTCATATACCACGTGAGTTCTTTAGGTGGTCAACGAAGGTCTGATCAGTATCACATGTTGGTGAGACACCATCGGTGTCTCCCCGATATGATGATATCATCCAACAACCATCAGAAAGACCTCTCAATGTCGCTGAGACTTCCTGGTGAAGATGCAAACCTTTCAATTAGCCTCTTCGTGTCGATGAGATGATCACTTGCCACTATGACCTCATAGCGATGTCTCTTTTACTTCCTGAGCCTATTTCTTTTCAGTGTGACACCTTGGAGTCACCCAAACATTTCATCGAGTGCCCCACTTTGCTTTCAGCATGACCCTCATGAGTCAGTGAGATGTTACATCGAGTCCCATATCCTTCGGAGAGATCCTCTCGAGCTCATCTTTCTTTTGGAAAGACCTAGTTTCCTTGGCATGAGATTACGCTGAGTCCCCCTTTGCTTTCACTAAGATAGTCTAGAGTTGCCCAGACATTTCACCAAATTCTTTTATTCTTACCGAGTTCACTTTGTTTCAGCAAGACTCCTCACTGTCGGCCAGATGTCATGCCGAGCTGAGGATCTTTCATCGAGCTTGTTCTATGTCGGTAAGACTCTTGGCGATTTTCTTGCATGTTTCTGAGACTCTTTTGTATCGGCAGGACCTTTCACCGATTTCCTTCACTCTCGCCGAGCTTCCTCCTTGTCTCTGAGATACCATCGGGTTGGAAAGACTCCTAGACCTCCTGCCGATGGACCCCCTCATGCCTTGTCGATGAGACACTCTTTCTTCGCTGAGACTTCTCTTCGAAGAAAAGTGTCGCCGAAAGGATTTGTTCGCCTTTTTCAAGTCAGTGAGACATTAGGCTTTCGCCAAGACTCCATCCCAAACTCAAAACCTCTTGCCGAGATCCTTGAGACATACGATTATGCACATAACATGATCTTGCAGAACAAGGTCTTCGTTAGTCCTCTAAATCAAAAAAATATCCCGCTCAAACTTACCCAGAACACCCACTATTTTACTTCGCAAGGAAAGACTTACTTCTGGCAGAGGCAGAACCAAATCCGACCGGGAACAAGACCTACCTTCAACATTGGCAGGGGCAGAACCAAAATGGAATCGGGACTGGAGTCGGGGCAGGAATGAGCTGGGGAAATAATCAACATTTCCCAATTCAAACCGGGTCCTGGATCCACATCCGTGAAGGAACCCAAAATGCAAAGGGCAGAACAAAACGTCGGCGGAGGAAAAGTGAAACGAAGAACCAGGCAGGACCGGGATCAGAACCAAATCTGAACCAGAAACTTTCTCCAAGTTTCAGGTTTGGATTCCATTCAAAACCTACCTTTGACGTTACTCGAAAAGAGGAAGAAAGGAACAGAAAGAGAGAGAAAAAAGGGGAAGGAAAACCCAAAACCAAAGCAAAAGAAAATAGAAGGAGAAGAATAGGACAAACGGAATTAGGATCAGGATGAAACCTGAACCGGAAACCTTTTCAAGTTTCAAGGTTTGGTTCCCGTTCCGGTCCCAAGTCTGCCAAAACAACACAAGATGCAAAAGATAGGAAAAAAAACAGGTGAAATCGAGGCTGGGAAAAAACATAAAACAAAGCATTGGAAGAAGTTCCAAGTTCGGTTTCCATTCCGATCCCAGGTTCGCCAGAAAAAAGGAGAAAATGCCCAAGGCTGAAAAGAAAATACCTAAGGCAACAGACACAAATCGATAAAGACCAACAAAGAGAGAAGAAAAGGCAGGGTTGGACCCAGGATGGGACCAAAATGAGGAACTTGAGAAAGTTCAACATTCCGAACTTGGTCCTAGACCTGACTCTGACAAAAAACAAAAGAGAAGACAAAGAACCGTTAGAACCAGAACTGGGAATGAAACAAGACCAAAACATAGAAGGAAGTTCCAAGTCCTGTATTGGTCCCTGTTCCGCCTCCAACAGAACTTTGAAAGGAAAATGCCTAAGGTAGAAAACCAAAGGCCAAAGGAAAAAGACAAAGGGGGACCCATTTTGATCTAGATCAAAGTGGGGTGGTTATGCAAGGCATAACAAATGGTGACTCATTTAACCATTTTCATGAATCTGAAGGATTCAGCTACCCAAAACTCCTAGTTCATGAACATTATAACTTCAGTTGGGTCAGTTATAACAAGCAAGGTAGAGCTGGAATCTCAAATGTAAGTCAATCAAAGGCTACCCCTGAATCTATGTGTGTGCTTGATTGTGCATCACCCTTCTATGAAGTTTTCCTCATCTTTTAAACAATAATGTGTAAGATTTGAACTACATGAGTTGATCCCCTTAGCTATTGTGCAATGATATCCTGGGCATTGCTCCGCTGCCAGTCAGGTGTCCATAGCCCCGGTAGAGATACTGGAATCACTTATTCATATTAACTCTTCTTCTTTTGATAATCCCCTTTTTTTCCTTTTTCTTTTTTGGAGTTTCAGATATTTCATTTAATTCTGGTCTTTCTTTTCAATATGTCAGATGTTTAACATCTGATCTGGGTTGAAAACTACCGTGGACCTCATAACAGCACTTGGGAGATCGGATTTTTCACTCAAATCTTACAACACCATAGTCCTAGGACAAATATACCCTTATAAGAGGAGATGATCTTGATGATTTGTGATAGATTTAGGGGAGCTAATGAAATCTATTTACTTGGCACCTTGTTTTCAAAACTTTCCACAACCTTTATTGACAATAAGCATGAAATAAAGAATTGGGGAAAAAATCATCCAATCAGGGAATGTGAAAATATCTAAACCACCTCTCTCCTAATGACCAAAGCATGCTTCAGATAACAACCCCTCACTTCAAAAAAAAATGGAAAGAAACAAATCAACCCCAAAGAACAAAACAAAAACAAAAGGCAAGGGAAAAAAAGGAGGCAGGGACAAACGTCCAAACAGGAAGCCATAAACAAAGAGAAAATTACTTACACAAAGAGCAGCGGATCATACATAGGGATTATTTACAAGCAGAAATTATTTATATAAATACACTACCTATCAAAATTCCAACTTCATGGTTCAAAATAATGTTTAAGAAACTGCCCATTGACAGGCAAGGGGATAGGTTCTCCAGTTAAACTACTCAATCAGAAAGCATTTTCTCCTAAGATCTCAACAATCTGATAAGGACCCAGCCAAAGTTTGTCAAATTTCTGATGACTGCCTTTCTTTTCACTGGCTTTGTCCCATAATAATACAAGGTTAGATATCCTAAAAGCTTTTAGCTTAGCTCTTTTGTCAAACCAACATTTGACAACAACCTGATGCCTAAAGAATTGTTGTAGGGCCACATCTCTTTGTTCTTCTAACTTCAACAAAGCAGCTAATCTGACTTCTATCCTACTGTCCTTGGAGTAAAATTTCTACATGAACTCAAAGATAGGTATTTGCAGATGGATGGGAAAGACTGGCTCTTGGCCATATACCAGCTTGAATGGTGAGGTGTTTAAGGCAACCTTAATCCTATTCTGATCTGCCCATAATGCAAATCTCAGCTGGGTATGCCAGTCTCTAGGGTTATGTTCTAACAGTTTCTTAATCACCCCTAAGAGATTCTTATTGGTAGACTCTGCAACTCCATTGCCTTGTGGGTAATAATTTGACAAATACTTCAAGACAATCTTGTGATTAGAGGAACAAGAAATAAACTCAGTAGAAGAAAAAACAGAACCATTGTCACATACCAGAGCGAAGGGTACCCCAAACCTTGTAGTGATGCATTCAGTGAGGAACTTAATCACTACCTATGGTGCTATTTTTGCAGGGTATAGCCTCTGTCCATCTTGTGCAGTAGTCAGTAGTAGTCAAGATGAATTTATTCCCTGTAGTAGAGTTTGGGTTGATAACCCCAATGAAATCCAATGCCCATTGGGAAAAGGGCCTTATCTCATAAATAGGCTGTAGTGGCATAGCTTAATGGCATTCCCTTGGTGTAGAAACTTGGCACATGTGACATGTTCTCACATGTTGATGGGCATATTTGAATATACAGGGCCAATAATAGCTAGACCTAAGAATTTGGTGTGCCAAGGAATCAACAGAACCATGACCTGTGCCATATTTCCCATGAAACTCAGTAATCACCTGCTTGGCCTCTTGATGATCAAGGCATCTCAGGTATACCCCCTTGAAATTATTTCTGTATAAGAGCCCCCCTTTGAGCATATAATGTGAGCTTTTCAGTCTCAGGGATCTCCTCTAAGTGGCATTCATTCCCTTTGGACACCAGTTATTGAGCATGAAAGAAATGAGATCAACGTACCATGGGTTGTTTGAGAAGGACTGAGTAGTATATTGTTGACAAATAATGTTGTTACCAGCATCAGCCATGGATTCAGACAAACCAGTACCTTAGACAAGCTTCATAGGGTGTATCTCTAAATCAAACTCTTGCAAGATGGCCATCCATTTCCCTCTTCTTTCTCCCAGTTCACTCTGCATTAGTAGAGACTTGACAATGGCGTCAGGAACTATAGCAATAATCTGACTTTGTAAGATGTAATGCCTAAACTTCTTGATCGCTCGGACTAGCACAAAAGCTTGCTTCTCAAGAGGTGGGTATTTAATTTCCGCATTTTTGAATGGGGAGCTCATGAATGTAATCAACCTCTCCTCTAATTCTTCTCCTCATTGAGTTAAAATAGCTGCACAAGAATGCTCAAAGGCAAAAGAGTAAATATAAAATGGCCTCAAGTAGTCAGGGCTAGTGAGGACTGGAGCTTCCAAAATGGATTGCTTGAATTGAGAAAATGCAGCCCTCACCTCATCACTCCACTCTATTTTGGCATCCTTCTTCACCATCTCATTTAATGGCTTTACAATCTCTGCAAAGCCTATAATAAATTTCCTTACGAAGTTGATCTTTCCAAAGAAAGACCTCATCTCCTTCTTGCTTCCTAGCATGGCTATCTTGAGAATGGACTCAAGTTGATCTAGGTCGATGGATATTCCTCTTTCTGAAATTATGTGTCCCAAGAGCTTCCCTTCAGAAACTCTGAACACACACTTTTTGGGATTTAAGGAAACTCCATATTGGATGCATCTTTGAAGAACTTTGGCTAAGTCTATAGCATGGTTCAATTGATCCTTGGAGAACACTGTCAGGTCGTCTATGTAAATAATAATGCATTTTCCAATTAGATCCTTGAAAGCTATGTCCATGGCATGCTGGAAAGTTGCTCCAACATTTATCAGACCGAAAGGCATCCTCCTGTATGCAAACGTCCCCCACTTGGTGGTGAAAGCCGTCTTCATCCTATCCTTAAAGTCGACCATAACCTAATTGTATCCTGAGTAACCATCCAAGAATTGCATCATTTGAGATTCGTTGATAGTTTGCAATACCTCATCCAAGGAAGGGAGTGGGTAGTTATCCTTTTCTGAAGCTCTATTCATATTTTTGAAGTCCACGCATAGTCTGATCTCCCCGTTTTTCTTACGAACCGGGACTAGGTTAGCCACCCAAGTTGAATGGTGCACAGGGAAGATTATCCTCCCAGACAGTAATTTCTGAACTTCTTTATAGATCAATGGTTCAATCAGGGCATTGATAGGGCACTGCTTCTATCTAAAGGGTTTAGCTTCGGGCTTCAAAGGGATAGTGTGGGTCATAATCGAAGCATCAAATGTCTATAGGTCTTCATATCCCCAAGCTATCACAGAAATATCCTTTTTTAGTGCCATCAATATGTCTTCCCTAATTGCTTCAGGGCAAGCCTTCCCTATGTAGACATTCCTTTCAGGGCCCGAGTCAGCTAGGTTAACTGTCTCATATTCGCCTCCCTTTTCTTCAGCTGATGCCTTCTCTCAAGCCCTCAGATCTGAGTCAAAGATTCTTTCTAGAGCAACCATTCCCTTTGGAATGTTATTACTTTTTAGATTAAGGACCCCTTCTATATCACATTCCTCAAGGTTCCAATCTCCTTAATCTCTTTTGGACTCATCAATAATTTGCCCCTCAAAGACATCTGAGCTTGCCAAGAAGGCCAAAATGTGTCGATCATCATCAAAGACTTGAAAATTCTTAATATTGTCAGGAACAAATGGGGTGGACATCAATTCCACTGAGAATCGCATTGGTTCCAAGGTGCTTGTAGCAACAACCAGTGAATCAGCTACCTAATTTTCTTCTCTTGGGATGAGACTAATCCTAAAGGCATCAAAGTCTTTGATTAGGTTCCATACCCTATTTCTATATGTAGCCAACCTTCTGTTGTGACATGTATACTTGCTATGAACTTGCTTGACTACTATTTATGAATCTCCCTTGAATACCAAGGCAGTGACCCTCTTCTTATGTGAAAACATTAATCCTCGAGCTAGGGCTTCATATTCAGCTATGTTATTAGTGCACCTGAATTACAGCCTATAAGAAGCAAAGAAAACCTTCCCTTTCGGGCTGGTTAGCACAATTCTAACACCACAACCAGTCTTGGACTTGGATCCATCAAAGGTAAGGGTCCATAGCTGATCGTGGGCTGGGCCTGATTGTTTTGAAGTTGTTATGGGTGCTTGAGTAGAATGAGCCAGATGTGGGACTCCTTGATCTTTTACTTCAGGTATAAGGGAAGGGTGTTATATAAGTTCCTTAGGCATGCTTTCCAATTCATGTTTAGTTATAGCATCTGATCTGTGACTATCCTTCTGACCATCACTAGTGTCTTTAGTTAACCCTTTGGGTTTTGTTTCATTTGTAAGCACATGGGTGTCAAGCAGACCTTGGGGCTACTCCTCATCAGTATGTTGATTTGGGTGTGTGTCTAGAGCAGGTTTGATTTGAGAGAAATTTCTTCTGAAAGTATTGTATCCCTGGTTAACATAGTTGCTTCCTTGGCCTCAAATGAGAAGTAGTCTGCAATGGCCTCAGGGTGACTTGTACCTACTTTCTCAGCTTGGGAAACCTAATTTAAAATGTACCTACAGGGTTGATAAGCCAATTCAAAGTGGCTTTGATAATGTACCCTGCACCAGTTAGGGAGCAGGAGACTTTTTAGATCTATATCTGCCCCTAAGACCAGTTGGTCTTGTTGCAGCTTTCTAATAAGGGCCTGTTGATTTCCATTAATTGTAGCATTAGGACACTTCAGTTTTGACATGCCTTTAGGACTGAGAACTAAGAAGGTCAGAATTTCTTCTTGCTTATAAACCCCCATCTCAGCTCAAAGTAGGCCACCTCATTGAGACAATCATACTCAGTGATGATATGCTTAAGGCGAGGCTCAATTTCAATCCTAATTTGATTAGGAATCCCTTTCCATGATAGCCACATATGTGAGAAGTCAAGAGAAAGATATCCCCCTAAATTTTTCATCAAATCTCTACTTAGTAGCATACCATAGGTCTTAGGAATATCTGCCACTTGAATATCTATGTTGGTAACGATCCTAGGATCATAGCCAACTTGGACATGTATGTTCTTTAACTCCCCCACTACATTGACCTCTATTTTGTCCAGTTGAATGACTTTCTTATTGGTTTGAGTAGGGTTTAATCCTAACTTCTTGCATATGGAACATGGCATGATATTTCTTGAAGCCCCCGAGTCCAATAAACAGTTATGTAAGTTCTTGCCAAAAATTCTTAAACTTAAAAGGAAAGGTGGAGTACCTACCTTGGTTCTATATAAGGCCGCATTCACGTCCCCAACAAGTGCCACCTTGCTCTTTCCCTTTGACTTATCAGCTTGTTCTAGGGCTTTCAACACTATTTCCCTTTGGGCAGGGCACCACTTTAAAATGTCAAAATATGACAAAGAAGTTTTCTGTTTCTACATCTCAGAAACAATGTCAAATTCCACATTATAACTTGAATTACTTTTAAAAACCACAGAGGGATTACCCTTGTTATGGAGATCAGGCGGGCCTTGTGGTGGAGGAGGATTATTATCAACCCTTTGATTTGGGGGGACCATGTGATTAGGAGGTGCTGATGTAGTGAATGGCCCCTTACCCTGATTTCTCAGGAAGTGCCCTCCCTTTGTCTGAAAAGCTTGGGCATCATATGAATCCTCCTCTGTTTCATTCTCTTCTTGCCTTGGGAATGAAGGCTCCTCCTCAAAGAGCTCATAAGTCATTGCAGTATCCGTTGAGTCACCTCCTTTGTTGGAATTCCCTTGGAATGTGTGAGCATCTTCGTGTGCCATCTTGACAACTTTCTCCATTTGAGGGCAATTTATCTCAGAATGGGTTGCAGTATCATGCAACCTACACCAATTGGTCATGAAGTTGAGGTCAGCCACATTTGCAGTATGTGCTCTCTCCTCATTTGCTTGATAGTTGTGAGGGACTCCACCATTATTAGGCCCTGTATTCCATTGCCTATTGTTATTTTTTCTCTGGTTGTACCCTCTGTTTTGGTTTTGGTAACCTCTTTGGTTGTAGTTATTGTTATTCTGATAAGTACCCTGGTTGTTGCTGTTTTGATTAGGGTAGTTCCCTTGATTTTGGGAAGGGTTCAACCGAAGTTGAGCCATGTCATTGGTAACTTGAGACAGTGTTTTCTTCAGGGTCTCTACCTCGTTCATAAGCTGAACTGTCTTCTCACTTTCCACACTCTTCATAATAGGTGGCTGATCAACATAACTTGGAGTTCCAATTTGGTTAGGATGACCATGGGAACTTGGAGGAACCTGCGGTTGTTGAAAGAGATCAAAATTTCCAGTGGCAAAGAATGGGACAGGGGGTTGGGTTTGCAGCTTAGACATAGGGCCATAGTGGGAGGGAGTCATCCTAGGGACAGTGTTGTATAGAGGAGTTGGGCTAGGCATTGATACCCCATCGGAGGGAAACCTCCTCCCATGCCTCCTTGTTGAGAAGTGATTTGTTGCTGCAGCTTGATAGCTAGATGATAGACTTTGGATAGAGAGTCAATATCAGCTAGTAAATAAGTCCTTTGTAAGAACAAAACTAGCAAAGGGTCTATAACCCTAAAGTATGCCTGGATAGCACTATTCTCAGTAACAACTCTTAGGTCAACCCTTATGAGGGATGATGTCTATCACTCATACCATTTCATCCATAGGATTGAAATTGATATCATTTGGAATAGGATAATTATTTTCATCATCTGTATTATATTCATCACATCATTCTTTGTAGTTTCACTGGCTTTGAAAAATGAAATATTATGCTTGGGCATTGGATTAGTGAAAATTTGCAAGTTTTGATTCAGAGGGGCAACAGACTTATTGCCTTGATTGCTAATACCTCCAATGGATAAATGCACCAAAATCAATGAGGTCTTGCATAAGATTTTTAAGATGCTTGCAATGTTGCATGTCATGTCCATTTTGTTGGTGATAGTGGCAATAAGCATTGGATTTAAAGCTCGGGGGTAAAGGATTATTAGGGTCAAGTGTTTTGATAGGAGGTAAGGTAATCATTTGTTCTTGTAAAATTTGGGACATTGTGTTATGAAGGGTATCAAGTAAGGGTGTGAGTTGTCTTTTTAGATCTCCATAACTAAAGGGCACCGAGGTTTTGACAACAACTACTTGGTTGTTGATGTTTTGAGGTGGTCGTTGAGGAGGATTAAATTGAAAGAACCCTTTATTTTTCTTTCTAAAAGGTTGGGAATTTTTTTGGTTTATAGGTTCAAATTTCTTAATTTAGCTAGAAGTGGACCTTGTATCTTGACTACTAACCAAATTTTGATAATCACAAAGGGAGTAAACAAGTGCATGAAGGATGGGAGTTTCATCATAGTGAGCTTGTCCTGAATTTTATTTTGCAAGTTTTTCTATGAACATATTTTGAAGGTGTGGGTTGAGGATCATAACATTGATTTGGGAATAAAGCAATTGATAGTGTGAGATAAATTTAGTTATCTTTTCTTCCTCATTTTCATGTATCTCATCAAATCATCCTAGGTCTTCTTGGGAGTCATATGCACTTGGAAATGGTTTACAAATGCACCAAAAAGTTCATTAAATGAATGAATTGTTTGTCAAGGAAGTATCTTTAAGGACAAATTCATTGCATAAGGTGGTATAGGTATTAACATGGTTAGAAGGATCTCCTTCCCTCCATATTTATCAAATCTAGGCACCTCTACACCTTGTGGCATCACTGTTCCCAATATCTCCAAGGAAATGGGTTACTTTTGATATAATATGTGGATGGGCCATTTTATTTTGGTTTATAGTGGAAATTTGTTTTTGCATGGATGAAATAGTTTGAAAAAGTTGCATTATAAGAGGATCATTACAAGTGTTATGAGATGGAAGTGAAAGCAGTGATGGAGCATATGCATTAGTAGGAAAATTGAATGGAATGATTATAGGTTGTAATGTGGTAGAAGATAGAACATGTTATTCCACATAAGAATTAGGGATGCTAGTAGGAATACCCAAGGAAGGAATCACATTACTAACTTGTTGAATTGTTTTTGTGACTTGAGGAGTGGTATAGGTAGGTATTGAGGCTATCATTGAGGGAAGAGTAATTTGAGTTCATCCTTGGCTTGTGAAAATGTTTGTTATAAGAATAATAGGGGTTGAAGGAAGATTTTTTCTCAAATATCAAAACTATGTTGTTCACAAGGTCAAGGCCATCTTCACTTTCAAGCATACAGTGAATGTTTTCTATGGTAGGAATTACAATAGCTGAGATTTTTTCAAGGATTATTTGATGTCAGAGGTTTACTAAGTCCTCATGAATTTGAATTATTTTCTCCTATGGGATATCATCATTTCTTAGTTCAACTTGCATACTACTTCAAGGAAAAGAGTTGCTAAGGGTATTATCCATGCCTAGTGTACTGGTGTCAATACTAGGAGTGGAAGCTCTAGATAACCCAAGATCCACAACGAGTATATTATCATGGGATTCTATGAGTCTAAAACTTCTTTTGAATATGGTATTATCAATAGGACACCAAACACTCATGCAAAGGCTACTAAATGTGGGGTGAATGCAAATACAATGTAAGCTAACAAGAATAAATTGCTTGAAACTAAAATTTTGGAAAGTAAAACAAAAATGTAGGAATAGCAAATAGAAACTTAGAAAATGAAGATTAAATGCCACAAAATTTTGTGGAAAATGTGTAAAGGGATTGATTCACCCAAGGTGGTGAATGAGTCTTGGTACTAATTTTTTTTAAAATTTTCAAAACTTTTGAATTGAATTTTATGCATTTTATGCTTTTTGATGCTAATCTGAGATGCAAATGTAGAATTTTACTTATTTTTAATGAGATTAAATACAATAATACAAGCTAAATGAGCTTTTCACTAATGTAAATTTTGAAACCCTAGAATGCAAATTAACTAATGCAAAATACAATGAAATGTTAATGCAAGAAAAATATAGGGTGTAAATGCACTCCAAATCAGAATTATGATGTTAAAAATTTGGGTTCACCAAAATGTGGACACTAGAAATGGATGCTTCACTTCCTTGTTCACAAATGGATACAAGGAGAGGGATCCAATTTCACAATATCCACATTCAAGGACAACTTAGAGATCTAAACCCAATGAAGGATGTGAGAGATATAACTATAAGGTATCCTTGGAGATGATTGAGACAAGAAAGGGGGTTCACCACCAAGTGTAAAATTGGAAAATACAAAATGTTTGAAAACATAGTGTCATATGCAAAAAGACCTAAAAATGTTGGTAGAATGTAACAAAAAATTATGAAACTGGAAATGTGCACTTGGGAAACTAAAGGAGGTACAATGGAGGTCTGGAATTCTAAAAAATCTATTGTTTGTGTTGACTAGGACTCATACACCAAGTTGAGCGAATCAATCTAGTTTCAGGAAGACTGTGCCGAAATAGGTTTTGGAAAAATGGGTACTCATATCTATGAAAATCCTACTTAGGACTAGGTAGAGGGACTCATTTTCCAATAGTGGTATATCAATCCACTTCGAGATTTCTTGAAATTTAGAATTGGATTCTATAGCTCCCAATCTACTTTGTTGTTCTTGATAGAGATCTGAGTCTGAGATTACAAAATTTAGCATTTAGTCCTTCTCCAAGGCTTGATGGTAACTTTGAAAAATTTGAATTGTTTTGACAACTTGATGATCACTTTTCCAATATTTCTCCTTGATAAATCTACAACCTAGATCTGCAAATCGCATGCAAAGAGAGGGAAAAATGTTGTGGGGTTAGTTGATAGGGGTTTTCCTTTGTCAAACCCCTTGTTGGTAATTAAACTCTTGAAATGAAATGAAATAGGATAGAGAATGATGAATGAACAAGTAATAATATTGCAACTCACCAATCCCTTGTAATAAAGTGTTGCAAACATGTAAGTGATGGATCCAATGGATGAGGACTTGTAATCTTGTTTGATGTTGATGCAATGCTTTCTTGAATCACACAATCCTACATCACAAATGTTAGCTCTAAAACAACATGATGTAAACAATCTTTGACATGATGAAAGACACTTGAAGAAGCTTTTGAATGCTTGAAAATATACCCCCTATGTAAACAATCTTTGACATGATGAAAGACACTTGTAGAAGCTCTTGTATGCTCTTATGAATGCTCAAATTCTCTTGAGAACTATATGCATGAATACTTGAGTGCTTGATTAGGTAGGATGAAATGAGAGAAGGAACCTTGTATTTATACTCAATTATGCAATAATTCCTAAAATTACAACACTATAGGCCAACCTTAGATCTTGGAGAATAAAAATATGCCAAAATTTTGAATTAAATTTGGATTTTGAGTTAAAGGGGACTCATTTGTCAACTTGGGTGAATGGGTCCCACCTAAGGGGACTCATTCACCCATAATTGTGAATGAGTCCACCTTAAGAGTTTAAGGTGGGTTTTAGGATTTTGATGCTTTAAATGATATTTGTCAGGATTATTCTAAAAAGTACTCATAAGTAAGGCATATTGATGCAAAGTGGAGCCAATTAAAACATAAGAATGACCAATTATTAATGACAAGCCTAGGAAAGTGTGAAAGTTTGTTACAAAATTTTACAACACTTAGGTAAGGTACCATTTGAATCTTTTTAGTTCATAAGGGCCTAAGACCTAATGTGAATGTGTTATCCACATTACAACATTAAATGAATGCAATATTAAGCCAAAATCACAAGGAGAGCCCAAACAGTCAAAAAAGTAGAAGGATTACTTTTTCGGTGACCACACCATTTTAGGTGTTTTTAGAGATCTTTGCAAATTTGAATACCCTTTTGTCTGAAACCCACTCTTATGCAAAAAACTAGAACTGGGACTGATTCGCCTAGAATGGGAAATGAGTCCCACTAGGTCAAAATGTCAAATTTTCTAGTATTTTACAATTGTAATCAGTCACTTTTAGATTCCTAGGTGCACACTATTCACCTTGTTACTTTTCTATTCCTTTTTACTATCATTTTTAGGTCATCTTGTAGGTTATTACATTGAATTAGGGTTTTACATTTCATTGTCTTGTCCAAGTTTAAACTTGTTGCTGAACCCCTCATTAGATCATATTCAATCCCTAGGACAACCCTATTGCAAGATATATTTTTGTTTTGCATTAAGATCTCTAGGGTTATCCCTGAGTGGAATATCTTTGAAAGTGGGTGTGGTAGCACTTGATCTTCCTATTCCCCATTTTATTTGGTTCCATTTTGGTGATCCTACATTTAGAACATCATAATTCTAATTTGGAGTACATTCTAATCCTAGATTTAGCTTGCATTAACATTACAGTAGCATTTTCATTGTTAAATTACATGCTAGGGTTTCAAATTTTGCATTAGTGAAAGCTCATTTAGCTTGTAGTTTTGTAGTTTTGCATCAAAAAACATAAGCATAAAATTTAATTCAAAAATTTTAAAAACTAAAAAAAAATCATCATTCGGACTCATTTTCCACCTTGGGTGAATTAGTCCCTCTGCATATTCTAAACTACATTTAACATTATTAAATTTGTTGTTTTTTAGCTTCTAGTTGTTGTTGTTGCTTTTCTATTTCAGTTTGCTTGCTTTCTGTTACCTTGAAATCATTAGAAATAACATCATTTACATTCATTGTAATTGTGGATAGAATTATATTTTTGCACTTATCATTTTTAGCATTAGTTCATAGTTCACTAAGATCATATTACATTCAACAATCATTAGAAAACAAAAATAAAAAACTAAACACATCAAAAGAAACAAACAAAAGAATGGTTAACCTTAGAGAAATGATATAATTGAAACCCTTTAGTAGTGATGACTTTTAAATGTTAGATGAAGCCCTTGATGACTTAATCTCTCCTAGATCATCCACTAAAGGTTTTATACAAGAGGATGCAAGAATTGACAATCATGACAATGATAACTATTCTTCTCCTAATACCTCTCCTATTAGTGATGAAGGTTTCTTGATGATAACAAATACAATTATTAATAATCATGAAGGTATTGCTTGTATTCCCCCTTGGAAATATATTATAAAAAATGAAGCTAAGATCATGGCCACTACTTTACCTAGTCTCCATTTATCTCCCAAAACCTCCCCTACTTGTGAAAATACTTTAGTGAATAAGGATACAATTGTAAATTATCATGAAAAACACATTTTTATGGAGGATAGGTTGATAAATTAAGAGATCCAATAATTGAGAGCTATGAAAATCCTACCTTTCCTACTTAGGAAGAAATTATAGGACATGGGGATGTAAATGTAAATAGATAATCATGACAATCAAACCTTTCCTTCTCCAAATATCTTATCTAGACATGAAGAAGATAGTTTACTGTTAGAAGATATCCTTATTGAGACTCATGAGAATCTTATTCCTCCTTTTCCTTATGCCCCTACCATTTGGGAAAACCTATTTGATAACCATGAAACTCATATTTATCCCTCTCTTGATGCCAATCCTATGAGTGATGAAGCCAATTTACAACATCTAAGCACGAAATGTGATGAACCTCTTGTTTGTTACATTCCTAAAAGCTCTCCTACTAGGGTGGATATTATGGCACAAGAGAGTGAGACCTTAGAGAAAAAGGATGAAATTATTTACAACAATAAAATTTTCCCCTCTCCTAATATCTCTGCTATTGGTGAAGAAGATATTATGGTGTTACAAGATCCAATCAATGAGAATCATGAGGAAAACATTATTGAACAAGAAAATGCCACCATTGATTCACAAGAAAATATATCCATTGATAACATCGTCAATTGTGATGAAGTTATTTTAGAAGAACCCACCTTTGAATTTCTTGAACATCTAGTTTTTTTCTCTCCTAAAAAACTCTCCTAGTAGAGAAGGTATCATGGTGCAAGAAAATGACAACATTGACACACTTCTTTCAAAAAATAGTAATATGAATTCCTTAGATGAAGATAAAGTCAGTCGAGAGTCGACCGGATCAGGATCCGGGGATTAAGTCTTGTCAGGTCACCAAACTATCGCCAGTCGGCAATTCTTATCAGTCAGGTCCGGCATCACGGAGTTCAAAAACATTCACTTCAACCACTTTAGAAGAAATGACAACATACACGACAAAATTTGACGAGGTTGAACAACCATCGAATATGAAATAAGGGAAAAAGCTTTATGGAAGAGGTTTTGATCTTATTAAGCAACTTGGGAAAGGATGTGATGCTATACAACAAAGTATCCATGTCCCTGTAGAGCCTAAAATGAAAGAAATGACTAATGATCTTGGTTATTGTCCCTCCAAAAAAAATCCTTCATTCAATGTCAACACTATCATGAAAGATTCTTCCAAGACAACTTTAACTTTGATGCATCTGAAACTAATAGATATATCATTAAATATGTACCAAGTTGACACCTTATTTACTCATCATAATAAATAACATTATTTGATGCTCATTTCCATGCAATAGTTGTAGGATCATAGCATACTTACTATTCATGTTTTACATTCATCACAAGTTATTCCCTTTTTGCAAGGAGCAACATATCATCATCCATTTTGGGCTCATCCTTGTCCTGCACTAATTGGGGGCAAGGGGGCGAGGAAGCCTTATCCTCATATGTCACTTGTCATTGTCTCTTTTGGCTAGTTGACTGCCTTTCATGTATATATAAGAGCAAGCTTGGGATGTTGAAAACATGCACATCTAACATACTTATCCATGATGTAGTTCGATTTGGAAACATATGACTTGGCATAGGTCTTTCCAAGTTGGCTCTCATGTCTTGTTTCATGTTAGAATTTATCATTGGATACAATTTCTCATAGTGATAGTGTAGCAACCGCTTTAAAGTGGAGGCATACATAGATGATATCTTTCAGAAAAATTTCATGGCATTATTTTTCTTTATTCTTGTGATGTGTCCTCTTCTTGGTGCTATCATTGGGTTTGATTCCGTCCAAGAGTGTACGATCTACTGACATGGAATGATGCAAATGAGGCATCCCATGGGTGACGATCTGACACTTCTACCTTTTCCTCTCTTGGAGACATTAGGCATAATGCTCCCTAAGGTGGAGGCCATTACATGAACAAAGAACAGTTTACCCAAGCTTTGACATTACATGTTATTAAGTATGCTATTAGCTTTCTTAACTGTTACCTATTAAACATTTCCAAGAATACATAAAGCTCTATGTTGCTTATTTACTTAAACAAAAATGAGTAGTACATTCCCTGGCATTTTAATGCATTGGCTATAGAATGATTAGCAAGAATGCCATCTCCAATGCACATTATTCAATGTCAATATTAAACTTCTTTAATTGCAGCAATCACTTGACTTTGAGAAAAATTCCACCCAAATAAAGTGCATAACACCACTGAGGCTGACACAATTTGTATTTAATTTTAGCATTTACATTTGTAATACTTGCTTTCCCAATGAAATTTGATTGTCTTGCAATAGATTTAGTATTGATTTTTGTTTCAATAAATTAGAAAAATATGGAAACATTATATACTTGGCATTTGGCTATTGATTGCACTTTTGCATGTTCATCATTCTACAAAAGTGCATTGGTGGTGAATGGCTTGGCTGTGTGCTTTGGAATTTTAATGCATTGGTTGTAGAATGATTAACAAGAATTCCATCTCCAATGTACATTATTCAATTGCAACATTAAACTTCTTTAATTACAACAGTCACTTGACTTTGAGCAAAATTCCATCTAGATAAAGTGCATAACACCACTGAGGATGACACAATTTGTATTTAATTTTAGCATTTACATTTGTAATACTTGATTTCCCAATGAAATTTGACTGTCTTGCAATAGGTTTAGTATTTATTTTTGTTTCAATAAATTAGGAAAATATGGAAACATTATATACTTGGAATTTGGCTATTGATTGCGCTTTTGCATGTTTGTCATTCTACAAAAGTGCATTGGTGGTGAATGGCTTGGATGTGTGTTTTTGACACCTGATAACTAGAAGTATTGCTTGTTATGAGTAATGGTGCAAATGAGTATAGTGGATTACATATGCATGATAGGGGATAACAGGAGAGTGAATGCATTAATTATGTGTTTATTTCTTGTGTGGATAGCAATGTATCAGCAAGTCTTGGAAAGCAAAGTGTGTGAGATGTGCTAAAGGCCTCGTGAGTACAAAATCAGTGAGTACATAGTAAATTCATGAAATCTTGCACAAGTACTTGGTTTTATTTGTGCTTATTGTTGGTTGTTCATTGTTTGTTTAAAAGATTGTGTGTTTTTAGCTTTTCTTTCGAGTCTTTCATATTTCTTATTTTGGAAATACACCACTAATGAGTGCCTTGTTCCTATTTTTATCATACTTAGTTGTTATTACAATGGTTAACAAGGAATGCTTGCAATAAATTATCGTGTTGGTCTATTCTTTTGGAAATTTTATTCATCTTTCTATGGTTCATGTATATGAATATTGTATAATATGTCATGGACTATGTTCATTTGTCTACTGAATGGGAGGTTTACCATTGCATCGATTGCACTTGCTTTTCAAATAGTCACTTTGCCACTAACAGTATACTGTTAAAAATATTTTTTCCTTTTTCCTATAGTCTATATTTAAGGACAACAAGCAATATTTGTAGTTATCAAGTACCATAGAGACATAGTGAATCCATTCAATTGTAGTTGACTTCAACACAATAAAAAAAATGAAAAAGGCTAAACTATGCACAAGCATTCTAACAAATGATAAATAAACTGCACTAAGCAAAAACAAAGCATAACACTCCCTTAAGATTTCATGGGTTAGCCTAAGATTTCATGAATTAACTATATGTTCACTACATGTTCAAATAGGTCAATTCTACAATTTTATAATATGTGTTGCATATCACATGCTTGTCTTTGACTCTGAAAGGAAAAGATCTATGTAGCTACAAATATAGTTAATTGTTGAAAAAGGAAGCAGAATATCATATTTTCCTATCATTCTTTCCATTTTTTTACAATTAATTTAGTGAATAATAAAAAAAATAGCATCTTCACTGCTTGCACTGTCGACAAGACCTTGCTCAATGTATATGTAATTTACTATACCCACTTGGCTTGCTAGCCCTTGTAACAACAAGCAATAAACTAAAGATTTGTATAATCAAATTATATAATTTGAACATTACATGGATTGTGAACAACTTCAAATAGTAATGCTTGTTATTGATTTCATATGCTTCACACATAGTGAATTTCAAATGAATGCACAAATGGTGAGAATGGAAAGAATATTACATATCAATATGTCACTATATAAAATTGCAACAATTTTGTCTATGCATCAATGCATTAGTGTACTAGTATGTTGTTCCTATATAAAGCAATATTGTCTTAGATCCACTCCACTATAGACACCTACAATGCATTAATAGTGGCTTGATTACTTCAATAGACACTAGCATGATAGCAAAGCCTGGAAAATTTGAATTCAATGACTAGATGTTTGCAAAAAATCCACTCTGCACTTTTGTTTTGCTTCAAAATTATCTTTTGTCTCAATTATTTTTTGACATGGTTTTGTTTCTACCTCTTTCAAGCCTAATAGAAAATCCTAGAAAATTTGAATTTAATGACTCAATGTTTGCAAAAATCCATTGCACAGTTCTTTTTATGTTCAGAATGTCTTATTTTGCTACCAAAGCTGCCACAATTTTCCACAATTATTTTTTCTCATGTTTTTTAGACTCACTCTTTGCTCTACATAAATATATCTCATGTTCTTTAACTTTAAAATTTATGTTGTTTTTGTATTGTAGTTGACATTATTTGACAAATGAAAGGTTAAGTTGATACTTGATTCACTTCTATTTGAGCTACTTTGTTGCATGTTGCTACAGGCATACTTAATTCATTAAATCTTAGATGACTGCTAGCTTTTGTCTCTACATAATCTCGTTTGGTAAAAATACTATGGATTTTTTGGTTGCATTTTTCCATATTCATTATTCTAAAAAACTACACTGATGTTGAATGGCTTGGTTGTGTGTTTATAAAACTTGATATCTCTTTCACTACACATTCAATGAATACATAGCTAATTCATGAAATCTTAGGAGCCAACTGGGTTTTTTTTGTGCTTAATCTTGTTTCATTATATTTTTTTGAAAAGCTTGTGGGTTTTTTTACCAATTTCTTACATTTTTGCAAATGGATCGACATAGAGTTTGACGATGAATTTTTTGCGATTGGAAAAAATTGGAAAAAATCAATCAATTTGCACAGTTTTAACACACATGTCAACAATTAGAGTTCCTTGCAAACAAATCTACAAAAACATGTGAAACTATGACCTTCTGCTCTTTGCTTCAACAACCATATGTCTTTGCATCTCTATAGATATTTGTCTCCACTCCAATCCCAAAAAATGGTTCCCTAGCAAGGAAAATGTTAACAAAATGCACTCAATGCATTGACACCTAACAAGATATTCACCATGCTAGTTACTTTTACACATCTTCTCTGCCTCTATAAAATTTTGAATTAGGTTTTACAAAATACTTTAAGTTCTTCTAGATTCAATTTCTAATAGTTCACAGTCCAAAAACAACTCACCTCTATCGTATCCTAGAAAAATGTGTTCTTGTTAAGCAACTGTCATTTGCCTTTCAAACAGTTTTTCCCTTCACCTTTATTTATAAATGTAACACCCTTGCTGTTTTCACTATCTATGTACACATTTGATGCCTAGAATCTATCCATTCCATCGACACATAGAAAACTATTCCCATTTACATTTGTTCATCATTTACACATCATGAGGTATTGGAAATGCTCCAAACCACTACCCTCAACATCCTATTTTTTCCATGACTTCCCTAGTCATGTGTTTGTTTCTCATACTTGATAAGTACAAGCATCATAGGGAAACACAATAGTTTGTCCTACGTCCTTTGGACCATCCATGAGAGATGTATTGAAGGGATTATGGTTACACATTCACTAACTACATAGTTAATCCATGCAATCATAGCCCATTGTTGGCCGTTGTTTCTGCCTAAAGTCAAATTTTTATGCCCTATTTCTCATTGATTAATATTTAGAAAATTTAAAGTTACAAAAAGCATACTACCTCTAAAGGAAATTTACTTTTCAGAATTTTCAATTAATTTAGCTCATTACTGTTACTCAAATCATAAAACTAATTAAAATCATTTATTCATACAAAGTAAAATATGTACATTAAAACATAAATCATCAACTTGTAACATTTTTTCCTAAATAATTACTAATAATTTAATTTATATTCAAAAGAAAAATAGTATTATTATTTGAAACATTTTTGCAAACTAAGAAGTACATATTTAGTAGTACTTACTATATTGTCAAACAATTCGTTAATTTTATTTAATATAAGTAATTAGTTTTCTATAATTACTTAATTATTTTTCAAAATTCAAACTTTACACTTATTACTGATATTTTGATCTTTTATGTCTTACACTTCCACTCTAAACATTATTATCTTTATAAATGAATATGTTAACTATATACTTTTGTACAAAGATTTATTACAAACTTCCACCATCTACACTTTGCTAATTCGAACAATTTCCAAACGACATTGAGTTCTGAGCATTTCCAAATAGTTAAACTTATTCATGTTAATCAAATCACAAAATAGTTTGTAAATGCTACTAAATTATTCATTTCATTTCCAAATTATTTTCAAAAACTAATTGAACGCATAATCACAAAAATCAATTAACAACAGTCACTCATGGAAACTACATTTTCTACTTATTTTAAAAAAAATTAAGTTCTAACTTGTTTTCCTGAATAACTAGTAATAATTTATTTTACACTCACAATAAAATTGGTATTTTTTAAAACATCTTTGCACACTATCAACTACTTACTTTCTAAAATATTTAGTACTTTCAAACAATTTCTTAACTTTCAAAATGCATGTAATTATTTCCCAATGGTCTATACATAATTTTACCAAGCACAATACTCATTTACTAATTATACTAATTACTATTACAAATTGATTAGTTTATTTTCAAAATGAGATTGATATTAATTAACATATTTTCCCAAAGTAATGACCACTTATTTTCTAAACTATTTAGACGTACTTACTATTTCTTCAAACAAGAGCTTCATATGATTTAATTTAAAAAAATAGTTTCCTACAACTAGGGTATGTGCAGGATCATGATGGGCCAAAAAGTGGCAATATGATGGGTATGTGGCTGATGACTTTTTTTTTACCCAAAATTGATGAAATGAAAAGAGGTTTTTAAAGAGGAGATTTTCAGCTTTCCACCAATATAAATTATGTTTTACTTTGAATTTAATAAGTAATTATTCATTTTCTATTTAAATTATGACTAATGTCCTAATTGATAAGATTGATTAGAAAAATCTATGGCTTTCAGCTTGATTATCATTTTTTTGAATCCAAAACATGCATTCTATGCTTCCATACTATAGGATTAAAAAGTAGAAAAATTGAATTTCATGAAGTTTGACCAAGTTAAAAGGTGGTTAAGACACACAAGTTTTTTATTTTTAAAAGAGTTGTCTAAAAATTCATAATTAATTGTTTACTTGAAAAAATTACAAAAATATGCATCACATCGGGACATGAGTTCTCTACTTATATCTAAAATCTTATAAAAAAATATTATCATTTTATTGTGGTTAGGGTGGTCAGACAGACACCTACTTATTTTTTCCTTGAAATTTAAGTACTACTACATTGAAATTTCAAATTTTCACTAAATAGATTTTTTATTTTTTTAAACAAACCTAGTTATAGTTTAGAAACTACATTCAATTTGCTATAGATTCTATTCTTACATATGTTTGAAATAATATACATAACTTATTCAAATTTTTACATCAAGTTGCCTAACTGTGATTTTTTTGCCACTTAAGGGCCTATTTTTTCCATGATGATCCTGCACATACCCACTACTTTAACAATTTTGTAATTTAAGAATGCATGTAATATTTACCTATTCAATTTTCTTTTCTGCATACAATACAAAACTCCTAAAAGCTATTCACTAGGAGGTAGGAACACAATGTATTGTGTCACTTGTTTAATATTAAAAAAATATTTAAAAATATAATTTTATGTTTGTTATAAATTATTTATTTTGTTTAATTATTTGAAGAGGTATATTTTATAATTATAGTAGAGAAGCATCGCATGTTATTATGATGAATGAATTATTAAAAAAAATTATAGTAAAATGAACTAATTTCAAAATAAAATAAATAATTTTTAATTTCATATATTTTAATGGTAGAATAAATTAACTTTTAATTTAAAATAAATTAATGAAAAAATAATTTAACTTTTAATTAGAAAAGATCTATGTTACAATAAATTAGTAGCTATAGTTTAATATAATTCTATAATAAAATATTCTATTAAAGATTTAAATTAAATAAGAGTTATTTTATTTGTTATTTAATATTATTTTATTTTACTAAATAAGAACTATTTTACTTGAACAATGATGTTATTATAAAACATCTTAATTTATATGTTAAAGAATACATATATAGCTTGCATGCAATAACATATTGCTCCAAGGTATATGGATAAAATAGTTTCTAGTATTAAATTTTTTATTTTCTTTTCAAAAAATGAAGAGATTGTTGATCCCTGATTTCTTAAGAATTTTTGTCAGTTTGAGTTGTATGTTTTTTAATATTTAATATTTTCAGCAAAATTTATTTAAAAAGATTGAAATATATAATTTAGTTTAATAAAAGGATAGTCATATATATTTTTATTTAATTCTATTTCAAGAGTCTTAATTTATAAATATAGTAGAGAGAGTCGCATTTATGAAAGAATCAAAATAGTAATTTAATAATTAAAAAAATAGCTCTAAAGTATAATGAAATAGTTCTTAATTTAAAAAATATTTTTAGGTAAAATAAATAAAGTCTTAATTTAAAAGAGATTTACAATAAACAAATTATTCACTTTTAATTTAATATAGCTTTATGATAAAGTATATTTTTTAACTACTTAATTTAATTAAGAGTTGTTTCATTTTAATTCAAAACTATTTAATATTCTACACAAAATTACTTTATTTTATTTAAGAACAATTTTAACTACAACATATAGTTTTGATTAGATTAAAATAGGAAGTGCCCATACCCTTTACAAAATGATCATAGAGGCCAAACAAGGGCTCATGAGAAGTGAAACACCCATAAAGTAAAAAAAAAGAAACAACAACTAGCCGACCGACAAGAGAAACAAAAACAACACACAAAATAAAACCAATAGGGGACTGACACTGCTACTAGTCTCTCAGAAGCTTGAGACCACTAATGGCTTGCCACTACTTAGCCAATAAGTGGAGGTTCTCATCAAATGAAAGGGGTCCCTTCTGAATAAGTTGGGTCTCCTCAGTAGTAGCCTCAGCTGAACTTCCCACCATCTTACCTCTACGAATGAGTGTCATCAAGACCACCCTTAGCCATCCCTTTCCCATGACTATTCTTGAGTTCTTGTTGAAAGACTTGGATGGTAACGATAGTATTCTTTATAGTCTCGTTGTTGTAATAAATAATCTCTTCAAGACTTTTTATTATTTTGTCCTACAATTTCATTTTGTCCTCCTATGTACCCACTAGAGCTCTGATCTCATTCACCTCCTTGTCCCAATTAGCTAATCTATCAAAAGTTTTGGTGAGGGAGGAAATCATATCCTAATGCACACCATCCTTGACCTCACGTGGTTAGGATGCTTATTGGTTGAGCACCTAGTTTTCTAGCACCTAGATTTTTTCTTTCACAATAATAAGTTGATGCAGAAGCCACTTTAGAATATCGTTCTAGATGTTGATAGTCACCAAAATTTATTAATTTTATGTTGAAGGGAAACACATGAGGAACAAATATCATTACCTAGATTGGGTCTAGTAGAGGTCCCTTCTAGATTAGTGTAGAGTTTAGGGGATTTTTGGGGCCTAGGAGGGTTAATGATAGAAGGGGTTTTAGAAACATCAAATAACTCATCATGAACAAGGGAGAGCATAGGAGATTTTCCTAGGGTAGGTTTCCAAGACTCATCATTCAAGTTAGATGAATTATTAGATCTAAAGGTAGAAATAGGGTTTTAGGGAAAGAAACACATTTTTTGGGGTCGAGAGGTGTTTCCTTGATCACAAGGGTTTTTCCCCGAGCCTTGGTGATTATACAAGTGGTGGGAAGGGTTTATTCTAGAGAAAAAGTGGAAATGGGGCCCTTAGGGGGGCCAATAGGATTGTGAATGACCAAAGTGTTCCTCTTGATAGTGGATGGGTAAGGAAAAAGAATGGCTTCATGATGGAAAAGGAAAAAAAATAGAACCTAGTGAATTGGGAGATTTTTACTTTTACCCTCAACATTTTTAATGGACTATTCAAGAGAAGAAAAAACCTAGAAAGAAAAGTTCATCTTGAAATTATAGTGAAAAAAGTTTAACATGGGAAGGAGATGGGCATGAAAACGATGAAAATGACCCTCAAGTGTAACACACCTCATAAGTACCTCCACAATTTTACTCCACATCTTGGGGAGGTTAGCCCTATCGAAAACATTTTACAATTTGTTAACCTTTTCACCATCCTTCAGAAACCTCTCCATATCTTTTTGGTAGTGCCCCTTAGACTTTTGAGGGATTCAAGCACCATTCAATGAAAGCTCTATGACCTCAGCAATAAACTTAGCATTCACAAGGAAGGAGTACCCACTAGTGGTGATAGTGCCCCTATTCCAAGAGTTGGTGAACTCAATAGACAACTTGTGGTCATTCCCTTTCATACGCTCCACATACGAGGAAAACTTACCTCATTAGATAATAGTTAGATCTATTTTACTATTTTTTTTATTTTATATTATACTTTAAATTTTTAAGCTTACAATTTTAACTTATAAAAAATATATCAATTATATTTAAATTATTTAATACATGATTAGATCAAAAAATCAAAAAATGGAATAATATAACTCTTAAGTAAGAAATAAAATAAAAAATTACACATATACATTATCAATGAAAATAGTCTAATAGAAAACCCATTATATTTATAATTGAAAAAAAATTCATAATAGATGCTCTAGAAATGAAGGGCCATATAATTTTAGATTTTTAACAGTTTATAAGAATATTAATCCTATCTTTTGATTTTTTTTCCTATCTATATCTTTATTATTGAAACTTATTTGCATCATTAGAGGTAGAAAGAAAAAAATAGCATATTGAGGAATGATCTATTATTTTAAAAGAGAAAATTAAAATAGATTTTTTTTTAGGTTTGAGCAATTATGGACACACACATAATAGAAATTTAAGTGGTTCACCATAATTTCTACATCCATGAGAAAAAATAGGAAAACAGCTCTTATTATTTGCAACAACAAGATTGAAATTTATCTCAGTCTATCACCAAGAAAAAAAATATATTGTTCTCTTCAAGGTAGATGAAGAGTCATGAGTAGACAAAATTGAAAAGGTAGCAGTTGGACTTCACACTCAACAATCTCCCACTTGAATTCCAAATCATGTTGCAATGTACAGAGCTCGCCTCCTGCATTTCAAAGCTCATTGTTACTTAATTACTAGACCAACTGACCAATGCATTGCATCATCATTACCAACTGGCTAGTCCATTGCATGCCTCCCTTGTATTAACTCTTTCAAGAACTAATTTAACCCTAACTAATCTACCTCTTTTGCATCCTTATCAAACTCTAATTTCGCTATAGTTTCTTTGAAAAACACATTTTTTCCTTCATTCAATTTTAAATAGAGATCAACAATCGATTTTGCAATACCACACTTATTAGGAGTTATCAAATTGATTTGTATAGAAAGTTCTATAGGATTATACCCATGAATTCTTAAAATAGCATGGTTGAAGTAATCCTAAGCGTGAACCCTAGACACCTAACCTAGCTTCATAACATTCGTACTTCCAAGAAGGGCTTAAGCAGTGTATTTTGTAAGCTTATTTATATTGTTCTTGAGTTCAGCTTCCAAAATAACACCTCGTTGGGTTTCCAATTTTTTATTCCAATCAACTCCAAAAAACATAGGATCAAATTCATTTAGAGCATTCAAAGTGAGAAACTATATTTGGCCCCTTAAATCCATAACACTCTTATTCCACATCGCTTCATCAGCCTCCTCAATTCTTTCAATATTTTCCTCACATAACCCTTGAAAACTAGAAAGGAAGAAATACTCTACCTCTTAATCAAGCTCACCATGTTCCTTTGCATCCATTTCCTTACCCTTTACACATTCTTCCTTTAATTCATCTTCTTTTGAACCATTATCTTTTGAGGCCCCACTACCACTAGTAGTTTGTTCTATGCTTTCATTGACAACTTTGGTCTCTTTCTCCTTGGCCTTGATGCCATTTATAAGTTTTTCTACATCCTTTCACAATGCTTCCAAACTGCTAGGGGTATGAACTATTGTCTCAAAAGTATTTTCCTCAATTGCCAAAAAAAATGCAGTGGAGCTTCTTTCATTCAGTAGCCTCCCAAATATGTGTTCAAGTATATGTTGATCCATCGTATATAAACTATGCTCCCTTTATATGTTGATGCCTTC